>BQNB010067543.1:0-29605 GCA_026074375.1 Tanacetum coccineum | reverse complement strand
TAATAATGATATTATGATATTGACTTGACATGTTATGATGTTTTCTTGACATATATGAAGATAGGATTGCCATAGATAGGTTGCCAGAGCCCGTTAACTTTAGTTATGCAGGTTATATTGCATATTGAGATATTGGCAAAGTAAATAATGTAATGTAATAAAGCGAAAAATTACCCTGAAAAAGTTGAGTTCATATATAACTGATAGATTGTACATCATCTAACATAAAAGATGGATATTTACATTTATGAAAATTACGGGTTGTTATAGACCAAATCCTAGATTTGTACTAGTGCTATGCAAACATGCTTAGCATACTTGATATTAAAGCTGTCAAGGAACCCGACATCATGCTGATTGCGAAGAGCTGCCCAATATCTAGGAGGGGTAACATGGCGAGCAAACTCCGACAAATTGTAGGGTTGTCTATCCGAGCATTGTTAGTTACATTCCAGTTGGGAGCATAAAAATTTTGAGCGGTAGCAAAATTAATAGTCTGAGATTCATAAAAGTCATCAGACGAAGAACTTTGACTCGGTGCAGCAGATAAAGACTCAATCTCATTCTCAAGAACAAATGAATCACGAGTCTCACCTATAGGCTCAATAGCGAAAAGGCCAACATTGGCTTGGACAGAGCTAGAAGGCGGAACAACTTAGGGAGAAGCAAGAATATTAGTATCCGCAGAGCAAGAAGACAAAACAATAAAATGACCAAATGGAGTGGGAGTAACGAAAGAGGAAACAAAATCTTCCGCAGCAGGAGTAGAAGATCCAGAACCTGTGCCAGCTTGACTACTTTGTTTAATAAGCCTCCGCAGGGCAGTAGGAGACTTACCCACGATAGCAGGCCGAGAATCAGAGATAATGACACCCTCAGTCCTTGCTTTCTTCCTAGGTGTCGACCCAGCAGCAAAGGCCACTTTCTTCTTTCTCTTACCCACATTAACACTCAACTCGTTTTGAATGGTATGATTAACAAGACTAATAGACTGTGGAAAATGGGAAATAACCATATCCTTGGTCTCTGTCAGGAGCGGAACCTCATTTTCAGCAAGAGTCCTCTCGTCGGTCTTCACCTTGAAAGGATCCGCAGAGTTGACGAAATCAAGAAACCCCATTTCTGCAACAAACAAAACACATATTAAACTATGAAACAACAATACAAAAACCACGCCCCACATTTATACACAAACACCTACCCTCATCATTACTATGCAAAAAAATGGGACGGACATCGATCTCAGTAAACGAGCGACTTAGACCTACAACACATAGAAAAGACTCCGGATACTTCCGTATAACAGTGCGGTTCTCATTTAGCAACTCCACACAGGGCAGGTCCACAGCTTTATCCACAGGAAGAGGATCCTTGACAACGGAAGTACCATTAAACCACGGAATAGACAACGGGCAAACCGAGGCATTAATCCAGAAAAAACAATTGTTCTAATTCTTCAACAAATCAAATTTCTTCGAATAACAGCAAGGACCGTCAACACCGTCGTGTTTGGAAAATTACAACCAACCGTTGCTTATAAAGCTAACATAAAACCGGCGGAAGGTACCCACAGTAGGTACGCGGCCAAGAACACGGAACATAAGCTCAAAATGGCTCACCTTCGCCGCACCAATAACGGACAGTTGTGAAAGATTAATCTGATAATACTCGAGAACACAAAGCAAGAACTTCGACAAGGGGATACAGAAGTTGGCAAACTCAATAAAGCGAGTGTACATGCCAATCTTCCCCGCCGGACTATCTTTGATTGTAGCATTACGATTAGGCAATTTTGGCCGCAAATTAGCCAAAATATTAAACGTAGAACAATGAGAATCTAACTCTCTTTGGGTCAACACGGAAGTGACAGTATAGATCGAACTACCAACCATTTCAAAGAAAGGACGCAAATCAAGAAAGAAGGAGAACCTAACATGTGACTAAAAGCGCACGGGCAGACGAGGAACAAATATACAGAAGAAGAACTGGATGTTTGGAGGTAAAAAAAGAGAAAAACGCAGTAAAAAAGCCGAAGAGAAGAATAGTGAAAACAAAGAGGAGGTATTTATATTTGATACAGATCTGCAAAGAGAAAACCTAAAACGATGGGATGAAGACATGTGTCCACACTTCCCATCGAACAACCAAGTTGAAGGAAAATGAACAGTCATGATGATTCGTGCGTTTGACAAAACGTCAGATCAGTCAGGGATCATGTGGTTAAGAACAAAACACGACACTCAAGGTCACCTACCCACTAAAGGCACGACCCAGATGCGCAAGATGCGGAACATGTCAAGCAGCGCACTCAAGTCAAGTAACATCTTCCGCACGCGCGAAAAATACACTAAACTGGGGGGACATGATGACGTATAGTAATATCCAAACCCCGAGGCCAGACCAAAACAACAAACCAATGGGCCCAAGCCCAGGAATTGAAAGGATCCAGGAACGGCCCAATACGAACCGCGATCCGCACCTAATACCAACCGTGATCCGCACTCGGACAATACAAGTCCGCGGATACGGGCCCTATCTAACGACAAGCCGTATCTGTAAGGACCAAATTCCGTTCACAGGCACACATCACTTCATGACAAGTGGTCACCCGTGATTGGGCTAAACAGAGTAAGAGACAAAGCGTGGGCAACCAAAGGCGAAGCGCCAAAGCACCAAACAAGGATAACTGACAATAAGAAAGTTAACCTCTACATAACGTGACATTGTCAGCGACGTTGACCTCACAGCAACAACCTTATTACCCAACGGATAATAGGGTAAAGCTTCCCTCGTGACCCATGCCGTTAACAGCGACTCAAGCCTATATAATGAGTTATCTAAACACTCTTAACGGTATGATTTCCACATCCCATCTACACACATACCACTTATAACCAATACTTACTCTCACGCCGGAGTCCAATCGCATGATACTCCTCCCGCGGTAAGGCTAACGGTGCTCTTTATTTTTAGCAGGAAATCATCCCCCACTTTCACTTAGTACAAGTCGATCTTTGAAGAATGAGGTAGGAATCTCCATTCTTAGTGAGTTCACGTTCCTTAATCCCTAACCTGTACTAACAATGACCATTATTTATTCTTCATTTTTGTATTGTGTGTGTTTGCCCAAGACAAATAGACGTACATTTCTTATATCCTCGTGTCCAAATTGAGTTAATTTTTTCCTTTTTCAAAAAGTAGATATCAAAAATTTACTACACCAAAAGGCTTTTTCTTAAATTTTTTTCTGTTATATACTCCTGTCTCCGGCCTGTATTTCAGCAAAACCTTTTTCTAGTAAAGCAAGAAAATATTTTTAAAACAAAAGAATATCTTTTACACCGTAAGGAAAACATCTTTAAGGTAATAATGGAAATTTGAGTAATTAATTGATCAATTAAATTGTTCACTTTCACCTACGTTACTAAGAGGGCTGGGTATCATGACGCCGGAGCCGGCATTATGCCTAGCTGGCATGGCGTTGGCCGGCGTTATGCTACCGGTGTTTAGTGTTGGCCAACGGCGTTGGGTGGGTTGTTAACCCACCAACGTGCGTTGTTTTTTTTCTTTTCTTTTTCGATTTAAATGGATGGTATGTGTGTGTTTTACAATGTGTGTGGTTTTTGTGTGAGTTTTGGTGTGTGTGTTTAGTGTATGTTTTGGTGTGTGTTTTTCACTTTATGCAGGAAGTGAGAGGAGGAAGACGAAGCAAAGAGTTTTTTACATCTTAAGTCCTTGTAGTTTTAGTCTTTGAGGTTTGAGTCCTTTTTGGCTTTTGCAAATATATAAATAAAATTGTTTTAGTTTTATTACTTTTAAAGAAAATGTTATTTTGTATTTAGTTTTTTAATAAATAGAAAAGAAAAAAAAGTGGGTCCAGAAAAGTGGTGTTATTAGTGTTATGCTTACAGTGGTATTTTGGTGTGTTGGTGTTATGATGTTAAAGTTACTGTGGCGTTGATGTGGCGATGTTAATGGTGTTATGGTACCTAGAGCTCTTAACGGAATCTCTAGAAATTTTATTGGCAAAATTTTAGTTTTGGCATTCACGTAACTAATTTTGTAAAGTAATTAACAAGTTTATGATCACATGCATATACATGGTTTTTAATTTTTAGTATTAAAGTTAATTTTATTTTATAACAAAATTATAAACATTGTTCGACCTAAGAATTTGAAGCTAGTAGTGTAGTGTGCCATTCATTGGCATATCTCAGTAACATGTGTTTCAGTTTAATATAATATTTGTATGCGTACAAAGTTTTAAAAATACAATCATTTTTAATTTAATAATAATAACAATAAAGTTTTCTTTATAAAAGTTAAAGTATATATTATTTTGTTAAATTTATAAATTTACTAACAAAAACGGAAATTGAGAATTTTCCAATTAAGTTTTTTTTAACAAATTACAATTAAGTTCATAATATAGAATTTAAAATTAGTCTCCTTTAAAGGGTTTTGGACTTGATTGTAAGTTTCATAAGCCAACTAGAATATATCGTTATTTTACAATTAATTTATAAAGAAAAATTCGTAGCTTTAAGTCAATGCGTATTTTTTTTCTTATACAAATTAGTCTGATTCAATATTAATCAGAAAGAGATTTGATTTTATTTATACTTCAAATTATATTTTGATTTATTATTTGAGAAAAGCTCAAACAAAACATGACTTTGATAAATAATATTTTTAAAGCTCAAAACTCTATTTGTGATTATTCAAGTACATGAAAAGTTCTATCCAGCAAATTTTTTGTTTTTAACAAGCAAACTGGTATAAAAATTTAAGGACATGACAGTTTCATTTCTCAAACATGATCACCTTAATCGTAATTATCATAAATTACGATTCATAAACAAATAGATAAAAAGCTAGATTTACATATAGGCCCAAAGACCTTATATTAAAAATATTATCACTCTAATTTTGATTACCCAATATCCTGAAAGTCTCCTTTGTAGAGCTAAAGAACCATAATTGTGAAAATAAAAGATTATGAATTATTAAGGACACATTATTCAAAAAATGGAATCGTTTCGGCACAATGATCATGAATTAGGGACAAATTTGATAAATCTGTTCCAACAACAATCCACTGTATTTAAAGGTAATCATTTCAGGTGATCATCATTTCTCGATTTTAGACTTCTTCATAATTACATTTTATTATACTAAACCTAACCCACTAATAGTCTAAAAGATAGAGACCCGATGGCATATTAGGTGAAGAAGAACAATCCAAACGTAACAAACATTAAATTAAATTAAATACAAGGAAAAAGAAAGGCACCAAAAGAAACCAAAGACATCAACATACGGATAGGTTGGTCGCTTGGCACTTCAGGTAACGTACAAAAACACTAGACGTAGACCATAGAGATAGAGGAAAATATAAGAACATGTGAACAAGTGTAAGTGTGTAACAAGTAGCTATTTATTAATATTATTAAATTGACCAATTGACTAATTAGATGACATTTGTCTATTGCTCTTATAATACACTAGCAGGGTACCCGCGCGATGCGGCGGCGAGTACCCTATGACTATATTTTGCGGCGAGCAAATGTTATCCGGTTAAACGTTTTTCTAACAATAATTGTACAAATAAATAATAATTAAAATTAAAATAACTTTAGGCAATAACAATGCAAATCAAAATATCCACTATTATTTAAACTCACGTCCACCAATACCACCATCACCGCAAATCAAAACATCCGACATAACCATTATCTTTTTTTTTTGGAACGGCAATTTGTGGCTACATGGCCCCTAGCCCAGAAGGCGTAGCGAGCCCACATGATGTTTAAGTGGTTGGTTGATGTTGCTAAAACATGATCTTGATAACATCGGTGCTAAATCATTTGGTGTTTTGTTTGGGTTTATAAATTTGGCATGTTTTGAGTTGATGGTTTCGTTGGTAAACCGTTGTCCTTTTTCTGATGATTTTATTTTTCGAATCTTGATTAGTGGTGATGATGGTTGTTGTACCGGGGCCGAGGGATTTTTTTAAAGAGTGTGTGAAAGCATATTTCTAGAGAGAGTGAACATAGTTTTGTCTTTTAGTTTTTAGAGAGTGTGTAATTGAGCTTATATATGAATATTAAATGGATGTTACAAGTTTATCAGAGTTGTTACAAGTTTATACAATTGAAATCGTTTAATTACCCCGTTGTTACAAATATTATTTGACTCAATGTCGACTGTTACAAATACTGAATTAATTAGTATTATTACATATTTTTTGAGTCAAATTGTAATGTTTTTTAATTAAAAAAACATTTTGTTCTTAATTTTTTTAAGACTTCTATATTTAGAATGTCCTAAATGCATTATATAGTAATATAAATATGTAAATATAGAATATAAATATTAAAAACATACAATATATGTTTTATATCTAAGTATGAAACATATTTTGTTAAGATTTTTTTTAAAAAAAAGCTAAAAATCATTCCCAGTTAAAATTTTATACATGTACTTGTTTATAAAAAAAAGTAAAAACTTTGATATTTGACCTGAACAAATTCCTGAGCATAGTTATTTCATACCATTCTTTTAAATAAATATAAGGTGTGATTGTATTATATTTTGGAGTTTTTCATTATGGTGAAAAATAACAAATTATCAATCTCTCTTTCATATTATCTTTAAGTAAAATAACCCATCAACTAACAAAAGTTCAAAACAATACAAAAAAACATACAAATACAAAAACTAACAAAAATATAAAAAGCATGTTTACAAACCTTGAAAACTTGTTTTACACGCCGCAATTATATATACTTTCATCTCCCATCATAACATATGATTTTCACTACGACATGAAACAATCTTTAAATCCAAAGTTTTACAAAGAATTAGATCTAACACAAAACAAAGAAAGCCTTTCGCCACAACATTTTCACAACAACGGTTTAAAGCTAAAACTACATACCAAGATCCACCTAAGACCCGAAAACAAAACCACGAAACCACCATGACATAAACCAAAAACAAGTTTCTATTTGATCTCAATCACTAACCAACACAATCAAAACCACAAATACAAAAAGCACCGACCAAACCACATACTTAAAAAAAAACCGGCCAAACCAAACTAAACAATGAAAATCGGTCGTTGTGACAGCACATGATGTTGGCAAAGGTGGAGGCAGAACTAAATGGTGGTGGCGGTGAAATTTGATAAGTGTGGCAGCGGGATTTGATGGTTTTAAAAGAGAGGGTGAGAAGTGTTTGTGCTTTAAGAGAGAGAAAACATAGAGAGATGAAAAATAATGATGGAGTAATTTTAGTCAGTGTGTTAGGTTTTTATACTCCTTATGTTTATGATTTACACTTAATACACTTAAATGGTGTTTCATAGTGGGTTGAAATGGATGGACCGTTACAAATAGACTACATGAATACACTTAAATAGACTGTTACAAAATAGACACATAATTTTCAGTTACGTTGACCTCAATATTGATGAAACATATACATTATAAACTTTCCCAATAAAAAAATGTTTTTTACTTAAAATTTTAAGACTTCTAATTTTAAAAATTGGCTAAATGCTTTATAAAGTAGTAAAGATTGAATAGAGGGCTAGCACCAAGGGTCTAATCTCATGAGTCAGGTTTATCTTGAAGGAATAGTTTCTATATAGAAACACAATAGCTCAAAAGTCTTATCGCTTCATGATAACATCAAATAATTAATACTTTTTGTGTCAAATTACCCCCTATGTTACCTGTAAATGTTTCATTAATACTCGAAAACAAGATATTTTCTATCATTTTATAGCTTTCAGGTGAAATGCAGGAAAATGACAAGAAACAAAGTAAAAAGAACTAAAAGTGAAAATATTCAAGAATTCTTAGAAGAAGTTATGGTGTAACAAATTTGGAAGGTTACGCCGTAACAAATCTCATGCAAAGACGCATAATTTAGGAGAAGATTACGGCGTAACCATATATATGGTTGAGCCGTAATCGTTATTATGGAATGAAATATTGATCAAGTTAAGATTACGGCGTAACACCCCTTATGGTTGCGCCGTAACATAGGAAATCCTGACATGTGGAAAGTATATCAAGAGTTTACGGCGTAACACCCATATGGCTGCGTCGTAACCATGAAGATCTTGAATTATGGAAAGAATATCAAGGAGTTTACGGCGTAACACCCGGTATAGTTACACAGTAACACAATTCTGCCTTATATTTGGAATGCTGTGTATTGAAGGTTACGACGTAACACCTATATAGGTTATGTCGTAACAAGTTCGAAACCTATAAATAAAGGCCTCATTTAGTCATTCCGACATCACTTTCTCCACAGCCAATTAGAGAGGCGACAAAGGCTTCCAACCTTCAAAAAATTCCATCTGGAGTCTAAAGGAGATCATACTCTACTTACTTTCTGTATTTAATCGTTCAAATACGAATACTTTAAGAATTATGAGCTTTCAATCTATGATTAATTCTATTTCTTGCTGTGTTTCCGTTACCATGAGCGGCTAAGCACTTAAAGTGCTGGCCTAGTTATGTAGTTACTATTGTTATGACGTTTGTTTCCTGTTAGATTATGGTTTCATTAGATATTCCTTGACTATTGTGTAACTCTGGGTTTTGGTAGTATTGCGGGTGGTTTGGATCTTGCTTGACCCATTATTAGACTACCAATTCAATATGGGATCAATCGGGTACTAGGGAGGATTTGTCACTCCGTCCCTAGTGTAGGAACTAATCGGTCTCTGCCCTTATCACTTAATATACTTAAAAAGCACAGAAACTCTTTCGGAGAGGGTTAATAATCTGTATAGGTTATTAGATAAGTTTTGGGAATAGTTGGGATTAATCACTGCAACTGGTTATAGCTACCTCCTATACGATTTGGAATTGATTCGATATAGCAAGAGTATAGGATAGACTAAATAAGCCTATTCAAGTCTATCGAACCTTTAGAAACCACTCTAATCGAACCATAGTTTAACAATTGCACAAGATAAACGTTTTCATAACAGAAGTAATGAAGTAAATAGGTTAGCACGTTTTCTCTTTGTATCTCAGCTGTTTTAGATTTTTGTACTTTAAATTTTATTGTTATTTTATTCATTCAAATTAAATCAATAAAAAACCAGTTTAAACGTGACATATCAAATTAATAACTAAATTGCTAACTGTGCTTTGGGTAGACCTCGGATTTACCATTCTGTACTACTCACAATCGAGTTCTCTGCTCGTTAGTACGTTGTCAGGTAGATCGAGTTTTATAAATTTAAAACATGAGTAAAATTATATTTTAAAATAAATAAGCATCAAGTTTTTGGAGCCGCTGCCCGGGAGCTAAAAATTAGTAGTAATTTGAAATTCTGTAGTTATTTTAGTTTATGTCTTTACTCACCACAATGTATTCTCCTGGAAACATCATGGATGAGATCAACATTGACAATCTCACTATTGAACAATATTTCAAACATACACAAGAAAACCATGCATCTAGTGTTGTTATGAAGATCGATGATATGACCATTGCAGAATACCAGGAATATGAAGAAACAATAAAAACCCAAGATTACGATGGTTACCCAACACACTTGACCAAAGCCGGTGTCTCTACCATATAAAGGGACCATTTAAATCCCCGTCATAAAAGCCATGATCTGCCATTAGAAGCAAAAACCCATCCTTATTTTTAGGCATTACTATCCTATATTCCCTTCAAAATCACTAAAACCTCAACCAAACACACAGAGGAGAATAAAGTCATCAAAGAACGAGAACAGAGTGATGAAGGTCTAGGTGACTGGTTTGAAGCTGAGTTACAAAAATGCTGGAAAATTCAACAAAAAGGGATAAGAGTTATTTAAATCCTAGGAGGCAAGCCCAGGAAGATGCCCTAAGAAATTGGGAAGCTCAGATCAATCAACTTAGAAAACAAGAACATGAAGTAAGTGAATGCAAGATGGTTCACACGCGGCAGAAAGATACCATCAAAATTGAAAAAATATCAAGCTTGCCTGAGAAACCAAACCCAGGAAGTTTTACTATCCCTTGTTCATTTGATATATTTGACATAAATGCCATAGCAGACTTAGGAGCCAGCATCAATATTATGTCTAAATATGTTTTTAAGGAATTAAGCCTGGCTGAACCAAAAAATGCCAACATGATAGTAGAAATGGCTAAAAAAACTAGATGTATTCCCCAGGGGATAATAGAAAACGTCTTGGTAAAGATTGATAAGTTTTCTTTCCCCTCTGACTTTTTAATCATAGATACAAAGGAATCAAGCAATAAAACTATCATTCTTGGTCGACCTTTTCTAGCAACCATTCATACTGAAATTGATGTTTTCACCAGAGAAGTCTTGCTAGGGATTAAGGAAGACAGGATAAAAATCAAAATGAATAAACAAAATTGTAATTTCACTACATCTATTAGTGAAAACCTCTCAAATAAATACCTCGACGAGGGATCAACATCATAAGATATCCAGGCGGATATTTACGACACTGATCTGAATGAATCCTGTATTTAGGACAACCAATTACAGGATGAACTTAAGTATGGAGCCTATAATACAATCGGTGAAAGCCATTGGTGTAAACCTGTTTTCCAAGAACATAAAAAAAGGATATACGTTTTGGGAAACATGTAACTCTTACCACGAGATATGTAATGGAGGAGGAATCTCAAATAAAAAATAAAGCATTATTGGAAAAGCACGAACGATGATGATCGCATAGACTTAGAATGGGAAGGATTAAGCTGTACAAATTGGGTAAGGGCAAGGTACGGTAAAGTAAATGATATAACAAAAGAGAGGATCCTTAAAAAATACTGGGTAGGACAGTAATAGCTCTGGAGGCATGTATCTAGGGGAAAAGAATATAAATGGGTACATCCGGGTGACCCTGAGAAATGTGGGGTACCTCGAAAAGAGCGATAATCGGCGGAAGCGGTTAACAAGTACATAGACTGATGCGTGTTTTCAGGGGTTAGCAACCAGGTTGAAGGTATGATATTTGAGCGATAATCGGGGAATGGTTAACAAGCTACCTGAAGAATGGTTTTCAGGGGTTAGCAAAGATAAGTATGATTTGGAAGGAATCATTGACTACCTAGAACCTACGTTGTACGATGGATTCATTGACCCTGATGATGAAGCATACAAACAAAGAAGGAACAAGTTACTAGGAATGTCCTATACAGAACCCCCACCAATTTTAAAAGAAGAAGCAGAGATCACAAGATATAACCTGGGGGCTAGAGAAGTCTTCACAAAAACTAAAATCTTAAACATAAAAGAGTTTCCCAGGGCAGCACCCAACACCGCTGATATAAGGGTAGAGATAATAAATAGAAATAGTAGTTCAGAAGATCTTTCCAATACAAAAAGGAGACATTGGTGTAAACCAATTTTCCAGTGGAAAAAAGACATGTGCACCAAGTGGGCTTCATGTAACCCTTATTTCGACGAATGTGATGGAGGAGACAACCCTAGGAAGAATAAAAAGTATTGGGAAAGTAGTAACGATGATAAGCAAACAAGTTTAGAATAGGAAGACTTAAGTTTTGACAACTGGGTAAGAATGGCTTTTGGAAAGGTATGTAAAATGACTAAGGAAAGAATACACAAAGATTATTGGAGAAATAAGGAGCAGAAAAAAAAACTAGAAAATGAATCAAATGAAGAGACATAGAGTGGGCATGAGTCTAACTTAAAGACTCGTTAATAAACAAAAGTGCTTACAGGGAGACAACCCGACTTTTAAATTTATTTTTGCATTCTAGTTGGTTTACATGTTTCTTACTTTGTTTTCAGGGTCCAACAGTTAGGAGGCAACAGTCGAGACCGTCTCGACCCTTAACTATGTGGTAACTCTGTTGATTATACAGCAGTTACGGCGTAACCTTTATGATTACACTGTAACCTATTTCATTACGGCATAAACCTATTCATGGTTACGCCGCAACAAATCAAAAACTTTTAAATTTTTCCACATGATTACAGCGTAATCACCGGAGTTACGCCGTAACCTCCTTCTGAAAACCTCAAAATTTAAGTTTTAAATATGCCTAAACCTTGTATACGTAAATGGACTTTGTGGGTATGTTCTCTGGAAGCCCTCACGAGACTAAACTCGTCCACATGGGCCACCAAGTGGTTTAAAAGGCTTGTTGCATATGCTAAATGCAACCGTGATTCCTACGAAAGTGAGTTAGGTTTTATTCCTGTACACTTCATAATTCTTGTAGTATGATTTTAAGCTTTGGTTTGTTTTGTGATCACAGGGGATAAAGAGCTTGCGGGAAGACGGAGATAATCTAGAAGATTTACGCCAAATTTCAAATCTCGAAGCAATGCTCAAGGAGTTTCTTGTCTTAATTCTACTCTTTCCTTTTTATTTCATTTCCTTAATGTACAATAGGGACATTGTACAAATCATGTGGGGGGATGGGAGTAGAATTAATACTTGACGTATGTTTTGCCTTCGCTTCTCTAGTTTTCTTTGAAAATTATGCCAATTTTAAAATTTTTGACAAATTTTTCTTAAATAACTAGAATTAATCTTTACCGAATGCACATTACTTGGTGAGATTTAAGCCTAATATTCCGTTTCTATTATATTACTCAAAAATCCACCATAATATTGAGTGTGCCGGTAGTATTGTAGACTTTAGAACTTTGCATGTACATCATTTCGAGACCTAATTGATTAGCATGAATAGATAGTTCAAGAAGGCAACACTTAGGAAATCACCCAAATAGACTATATGTGTGCGTTTATCAACTTGTTATACTGACTTGTCGACCTCCCGTGATAAACCCTTTTGTTGCACTCATTATTAGTGCAAAATACCCCTAGATCACCCTTGTTAAACCAATCTATGTTTTCAACCAATGTATCGTTTCACCATTTCACCTTAGCATACCCTGTAGTCTTTATTTTATTTGTGTTAAAATTTCTGGCTACTTAAGTCCATGGTTCGGGGGAATAGGAACGAAAATTATATGCATTCATAGAAGACAAATCAGTTATGATCAATAAAGACCCCTCCCCCTGTATCACCACTTTTGACATTGTTTATCTCAAGTAGGGGGTATGCGTATAATATCAGATGTTTCAGGAGCAATAATTAAAGATATAAACCCCTGTAACATTTGCATATTTATCATGAAGAAAATGAAGAAAAGAAGGTGCAACAAAAATCCATCCATGTGCTAAAATGTAAAGATGGTGCAAGAAAAAATATATAATAAAAATGGAGCTAGTAGCTCATTATTACATCAAGTCATCAAAATACTCATGAAGAATGGAGCTAGTAGCCCATTATTGAAGATCAGATTTTTGGACTTAGACTCTTGGACCTATGGATGGACAGTAGCAAGTTATGACAACCTTAGATTACTTTAGACTATTTGTTTTGTGTTTTTGTATTAACAACCATTAAATGTGTATCCCATGTCTATCCTAACCCTTTATCATCCTTTAAAACCATATTACCCTTGTTGCCTTTGAGAATTATTTAGACTGTAATTCTAACTGGTGCAGATTTGTGTACTTTTCAAGCTTATGATAGGATACATGCTATGACTGTGCAATTGAGCGATCACCCCGAAAATGAAACACTTAGACTAGTGGAGAGTTGAGTGACTTTTTATCCCCTTTTCGTGAGGTGTTCAGTTTTGATGTTTTCTAGCATAAGTGTTTTATAGATTCATTTTTTGAAGTTATTCTTGAGAAATCTTTTTATGAAATGTTCTAACATGTTCTACTTGAGGGCAAGCAGAAGTCAAGTGGGAGGATATTTGATAACATCAAATATCTAATACTTTTTGGTGGCAAAATACCCCCTATATTACCTGCAAATGTTTCACTAATACTTGAAAACGAGATATTTTCTATCATTTTGTAGTTTTTAGGTGAAATGCATGAAAGTGACAAGAAACAAGGGAAAAAAGACTCAAAGTGTAAATATTTGAAGAATTTTACGGCGTAACTCCAAAAACGGTTACACCGTAACATATATTAAGCAAGTACGAAGATCAAGGACAACTTTACGGCGTAACACCATATCTAGTTACGCATAACCATGTATTTGGAAGGAAATCTTGCCCAAGATAGAGTTACGGCGTAACACCTTTTATGGTTACGCCGTAACCAAGAAGATCCACAAATATGGAATGAAGATCACGTACTTATAGACATTATTTGAAGGTTACGGCGTAACACCATGTCTGGTTACGCCGTAACAATTGCTTATTTATGGAATGCCATGTAAGAAGGTTACGGCGTAACACATTTATAAGTTACGCCGTAACAGGTTTGACACCTATAAATAGAGGCCTCATTCAAGCTATTCTGACTTTCACTTCCTTCCACAGCGAATTGTGAGGCGAAATAGGTTCAACCGTTAAAGAAATTCCATCTGGAGCCCGAAGGAGATCACACTTTACCTGTACTATTTGTATTTTATCGTTCAAATTACGTATACTAGATTTATGAAGGCATTTCATCTACTGGTTAATTTTATTTCTTCTTTTTACTGTGTTTCCTTTACCATGAGCAGCTAAGCAATTAAGTGTTGGCCCTGGTTATAGTAATTACTGTTGTATGATCTTGTTTCCTGTTAGATTTGGTTTCGTTAGATTATGTCCTTGACTATCGTGTTAACGTTGGGTTTTTGGTAATAGTACGGTGGTTTAGGACATTGCTTTGACCATTATTTAGGATTATCTAGTCAACATGGGATCCATCGGGTACTAGAGAGGATCAATGACTTCGAGAGGGTTAATAATTTGTATAGGTTATTAGATCAGTTTTGGGAGTAGTTGGGATTAACTACTACAACCTGGATATCCTACCTCCTATACGTTTTGGACTGAGTCGGAAACGCGGGAAGTATAGGATAAACTATTTATGCCTATTCAAGTCTATCGACCTTAGAAACCGCTAATGAAACCATACTTTAACATTGCACATGAAAACGTTTTTATAACAGTAGTAATGAAGTAACTAGGTTAGCATATTTTCTCTCCTGATATCTCCAACTCTTTTAATTTCCAGTATTTAATTTTATTGTTATTTTAAATTCATTTCAATTCAAATCAAAAACCATTTTCTAAACGTGACATTTCAAATTAAAACTAATTACAACTTAGCTCTTGGGACGACCTCGGATTTACCATTCTATACTACCCACGATCGGGTTCTTTGCCCGTTAGTGCGTTGTCAGGTAGATCGAGTTTTATAAATTTAAAACTTGGTAAAAATATATTTTAAAATAAAATACGCATTAATTTCCTTTGGGGTTTTTGTGAGAGGTGTGAACTGGTCTTGCCGCCTGCCCGCTTTGTGCTGGCTTTTGAAATCCGGCCGCTTGTCGAAGCTTGGTTTGTGGTTTGTTTCGTGGTGTCTCCATGTTGGATGGACTTTCTTCCTTGACTAATTGGTTGCTGCCACCTCCCCCTTAGAAAGGCCGTTGTCACGTTAATAATTCCGTCTATAGATTTGGGGAAGTTGTCATTTAGCTTTTTGATTAGATCCGGATTAGCGATGTCGTGCATGAATCCAGATATTCTCATGCATTCTGGCTCCCCGTTGACGTGCATGCTTTCTGCTTTGAACCTTTCCATGAAAGCTTTGGTGGACTCTCCCTCTCTCTGCTTAATATGATGAATCTCTACGGGGTCCTTGATGTACTTCTTTTGTTGCGATAAGTTTCCAAACGCTTTCCGTAGTATTTCATAGTTATCAATGGATTCCGGTGGGAGCTTGTCGAACCAGACTCTGGCTGAGTCGATAAGCGTAGAGTTAAACATGTGGCACCAGGTGGGAATTGCCCATCGTTCTATCTTAGCATCTGCCTGAAATTTTTTTAGGTGGTCCTCTGGATCCCCCGTACCGTCATATGTTTTGACATTAGCTGGCATGCGGGTCTTATTCGGGACTTCGAAGTACCAGATCCTTTCTGTGAACGGATCGGTTTCTTCGCACAGCCAGGGCTGTGACAAGTTGTCTTCCCCATTTGACCTACGCTTCTTAGGTCGGGATTTCCAGTGTCCACCCTGGTCATTCTCATATTCGAAGAGATAAGCTTCTTTTGTCTGAGCAAGTTTCCTGCGGCTCGCGCGATCAACGACATACCATTCTTCCTCTATTTCTCTTTGACATTTACTGGAGCATGTGACGTAGCTACGAATAAGACTTCTTATGTCTTTCTTTCTATGATTCGGGTCTTCCACCGACCTGTTCGAACTGGCGCTCCTTCTTTCACTTGCATGCCTACGTCGTGGTGCGACCTCTGGCCCTAGCCGTGAGTGTACATTCTTTCTTCTCTCCCCCAAACGTGTGAAGATGTTTCTATCTCTATGGCCTAGCCTGGTGAACACTATAGTAGGGCTTCTTCGACGGGTTAGTTTATCTCCTTTACGTCTTAGCCTTGAGAACACACTCGTGTTTTGCGAGGGACGGGTGTCCCTTGGCGCAGTGGCCGGGCTTGGCTTTCTCTTCTTAGGTCTCCTCCTTCTGTCACACGACTCTGACTCTGAGAATTGAGTTTCTTCGCGTGTTTGCGAGTTTCGATGTGAGCTTTCGCCATAGGTTAGGCGTGTTTGCACACCTTGGAGCTTTTCTCTGTGGACTTTCTCCGTCATGATGGGTAATATTTGGTTGTAGTGTTTCTCGCAAATATCCCGGAGCTTGTCCTCTGGCAAGTATTCAGAATCGCCATCAGCTGCTTGCTTGCTTCCTTTGCCTGCTGTGTTCCGGATGACGGAATTAGCGGGTGTTTGGGCTTGATCTGCCGATCTGCTCATCTTTTTTGGATGAGATTTTGGGACGTAGTTGTGTTTGGTCTGATGGATGGCGCCAACTTGTTAGTACAAAAATAGTGCGGTAGAGTAAAGTGAGGATGACATGCTCACAGTGGGAACTGCAAGTCCGCTATCAGGTGAAGGATTGTACTAAGTGAATATGTTCAGAGATTTCATGCTAAGAAAAGAGACACCATTAGTCTTACCGCGGGAGGAGAGTCTCACGATTGGACTCCTGTGTGAGAGTAAGTATTAGCTATAAGTGGTATGTGTGTAGTAGTAGCGGAAATCATACCGTTAAAAGTGTTTGGATAACTTCTTATATAGGCGAGTGTCGTTGTTGGTGTGTAGATCACGGGGTGGGTTTCACCCTATTACCCAGTGGATAATAGGGTGGTTGTTGTGAGGTCAACGTCGGTGATACCTTCACCCTTTGTAGCGTAGCTGCTTGGGTTATCGTTATCATCGTCTGTTATCTCTATTTGGAACGTAGACGTTCTTCCTCGACTTCCCATGCTCTGTCTCTTACTCCTTTTGGTCCAGTCACGGGTGGCCGTCCGTCGTGGAGTGGCATGCGATTGTGCGTGGATTGCGTTCCTTGCGGAACTGCGGAGCTCCTACTCTTTGCCACCGTGTGCAGATTACGCTCCTTGCGGAACTGCGAAGCTCATGCTCCTTGCGGCCGTGTGCAGGTTATGCTCCTTGCGGAACGACTGGCATTTGGTCACTTTGGGCCCTTCCGAGTGTTGGGCCTGGGCCAGTTACTTATTGTGGGGTCTGGGCTCACGGGCCGGATGCTATACGTCATCAATTAGTCTTCCAAATATGCAAGATTTTATTTTGATAAAAGCAAATAACATATGACGACAGTAAGGGATCATCTTCATTTAGGACAATCCAATCCTTTATCTCATAATAGAATGGCTACAAAAAATAGTAAAATATTGAAGATGGTTGTTCCAAAAGTGATTCAATTACACGTTTAAAAAAATGATAAGGCCGAATAGAACTTCTTACCATTCTTAAGAACCTGGGCAAAAAATTAAAACTTGTCGCATAACATTTAGGAGGCGTTTAGTATGGGGTTTTTGATTGAATGGATGGGCGTAAAGAGAAAAGTCATATTTGTTGTGAATCACAGAATCCGTATCTTTTAATGCAAGGAGTCACACCTCTCTACAAGGGTTGGGTTTTTAGAAATCCTAGTGGGATTGTAGAGGTCAAGTTTACTTTATTTTTTGTCCTCTATGTAATTGAGTCAAGTTTTTATTTTGTTTTCATGCTATAAAGACAAGAGTCAAAGCAAAAGTATTTATTAAATATATTAATTTAATACTAAATTCTTTATAAAAAATAATTTACAATAATTTCTCTATCATAAACTAACTGGATGGAGTAACAAGACCAAACTCACCTTACACCTCAGCGCCACGTCAGCTTTCTCTCTCCAACTTTACCACTCACATTTCAACCGTAATAACACTCACTTTTCAACAAAACTCACCTTTCATTAAAATACCCACTTTATATAAAATATACCCCATTAAATACCCACACACACACCACAAACCAAATAAAATCAATTAAACAAAAAATATGGCGGCCCACTTGTGAGTAACTCACTAAGGGTGAGCCACTCACCGCCATCCACCCAAGTCACGCGCGACTTTCTAGCACCGGCCTAAGGATTGAATGGTGAGTGATACTTTTGTGTGGTGAGTTTGGTTCTATTCCGTCCAGCCTAAATTTAAATTCAAATCTAACCTAAGTTTAAATTCAAATCCTAAACTCATCTATAAACCAATCGGGCCCTTACTATATTGCACATAACTTGCTGCATCAAACCTATCACTGCTTTAAATCTAACGATGCTAATGTGCCAACATAATTCCATCCTCATTCATATAAAAGCTAAGTTATTTAAGTTAGTTGTATTGTTTGTTTTACTGATAAAGTTCATTTCGTGAGGGTCAGTGAACATTTTCGATTTGCTTGTATGCATTTTTTACTTAATGATTATAATTTAATAGAGTTGCCTTTACTTAAGATATTTTTGTACAATTGAGCTTAACTCATAATCCGAATCACCCGACATGATATAAATCTCTGAAAATCGTTAACCCTGAACCCGACAACCCGATTTCTTATCGGGTCAGGTTGCGGGTTAGTTTTTAATAAACCCGACTCAACCCGACCTGATAAGACCCGATAACACCCCTAATTGTGGATGCTCTTGCAACTTATTTGTTTTTCGGCTTATATATTAAATTTTTGGCTTATTTTGAGACTTATGGACTTGTATAAGTTTATTATGATATGATAAACTTATATAAGCACATAAGTCTCAAAATAAGCCGGAAATTTGAGACTTATGAAATATAAGCCAGAATTAAATAAGCTCGTAAGTTCGCATATAAGCTTAAACAAATACCTTTATAGATGTTTAGTACTCTCCGTGTTTCAAAATAACTGTTTAGTTTGAGTTTTCAGAGTCAAACTGGTTCAACATTGACTTTAAATATATTTTTTTTGCTATATAATACTTGATGGAAATTATACCAATAAAAAAATGCACTTAAAACTCATTCATTTTATATATTTTGCATCAATCTATACTATTATATAAAACATTTATAATGTGAGTCCCATTAAAAATTAAGATAAGGAGGTGCAATCTTAACCATTCATCTTATTTTAGAAAATCACATCATATAGTGACATGTGTCACTTCTTAATTAAAAAATCATTTTTATTTTCAATTTGACATATCTTTTTATCTATTTATTTTTTTATGATTTAATTTCACATTCTTTTCTAAATTTGTGATCTTTATTAAACATTGCAGTCTTTGATATATTTTTATAAATTTTTAGCTTTTCACATTTTTAGTGGGTTTATTTTGAATTTTTTTAACAAATTTAACTTTAATTTGAATACATACTTGATTCGTAAAAGATATATACTTTTGGAGATAATGTTTGATGGGTAAGAGAGTGTGTGAGTCTTTATACAAGCGAGAATGATGTTAATATGAGGTACGAAAACCCAAACAAACGAATTCTCTAAGCAGGCAGGGAATTGCGGAGCGAGTTGGGTTAGCAATATTTATCGCCGCCGCTATGCGCGTGTATCCAACTATCTATACTATTATATAAATCATTTATAATGTGGGTCCCATCAAAAATTAAGATAAGGAGGTGCAATCTTCACCATTCATCTTATTTTAGAAAATCAAATCATAGAGTGACATGTGTCACTTCTTAATTAAAAAATTATTTTTTTTTCAATTTGACATATCTTTTAATCTATTTTTTTTATGATTTAATTTCACCATATTTTCTAAAATTTCGTGATCTTTAATTCAACATCAATTTTGATATATTTTTATAAATTTTTAGCTTTTCACATTTTAGTGGGTTTATTTTGAATTTTTTTAACAAACTCTATTTACTTGAATACAAACTTGATTGTAAAGATATATCTTTTGGAGATACTGTTTGATGGGTAAGTGAACAGTGTGAGTCTTAATTCAGGCGAGAATGATGATTAACTATGATGTACGAACACCAAAACAAACAATCTCTAAGCGGGTAGGGAATTGGGAGCGAGTTTGGGTTAGCAATTTTTATCGCCGCGCTTGCGGGAGGAGTGGGCGGGTGGGGGGAGGTAATGGGGCGTAGATGGGGGGGGGGGGTGGGGGAGAATCCGTGGGGGGTCGGGGGAGGGGGAGGAGGGGTGAGAGCGCGGGGGAGGGCGAGGGGCGGGGAGGTCGGTTGGGGGGGTATCCAACTAGTATTATATAATACACACAAAATTAGGTAAGGTAAAAGTTGAATCAGTTTTACTCTAAAAAGTCAAACTTGACACTTATTTTGGGACGGAGGTAGTAGTGTTTAGTTTACTGTTTGAAATATAAATCTGTCAAGTAATGTGTAATGTTTTGAATTTTGTTTAAACGTTAGTTTTAGAAATACCGCACAACAAAGCGTTGAAGTATAAACATTGCTTTGAGGTATCGCTTTCTAGTTATGCGAAACACACTTTGTATCCACATAAGGTTTAAATAGGCGGAGAATCCTGACGTCGCACAACTTTTTAAGTGCCGATTCACAAGCATATGTTTTGATGACACTCGGTTAGAAGTTGACTGGAAAACTAAATACTATCTGAAATACGACATAAATTAGTTGAGACTTGAGAGTAACCTAAAATCAGTAGTATTTTGAGTAGAAATAGGATTAGTAACCCACCAGTTTAGCTAAACTGGTTTAAATTGTCAACCTAATTGTGTGGATCAACATAGTATGATACGTTGCACAAAAAATTTCTAACAACGTTATAGTTAAATGAAATCTTAGTGAAAAAGAGTTAAAGTTTGATATACATTAAACTCCTTTTCACATATGATCATCTTTTTTTAGAAAAATAAATAAATTACTAAGCGTGTAATGTGCATAACAACGTAATCTATAGCGGCAAATAATGTTCTGAAACAACACCTCAAAATAGCCTCGAACAGTAGCAAACAAACACCCGAAAACAGTCAACGAAACATGCATGGGAAGAACTTCCCTATCCTTTAAAGGTTTTTGCGAAGCCCGTATGATCGTTTCGAGCCTCCGTACAATACACCTCAAGATTAATGCAGTCTCAAGTAACAATACACCGGCATGCACGATTGGTTTGTAGAGAAACAAATGGGTTGAAATTTAAGATGAAAAAAAACTTATCACCATGAGATTTGAGAGTGTATTGCTTTTGTTGTTTTAGCATAATTTATATGTAAAATTATAACCAGTTTGTACCTATGATGAGTTACTTTTCCCATAATCTCATGAACCATAAATATCTCCAATACACTTCATAAATTTAGTCATACATCGATATTTACCAATGCATAGTTAATTTATACATGAAATCCTTCTACAGTACATTACTATATTTCATGGATTGTAGAAAACAAAACCCATTTCTTCAAATATTGTTCAACTTATAGATATATTAATATTATCACTATTAATATTCAACAATCCCCATTAAGTTGAACGATTTCTTTAGTTACTCAAAATGTCAACCTACAAGGTGTCATGAAGACTAAACCTCGTTAATATACATACACAAAGCAAGATCAATTCAATGGTGTTCGGAGATTAAAATACAAAACTTTGAGATATAATGGTATGATTCGTATCGCGTAACGATTAAGAGTTTGTGAGATAATTAAATTTTAAAAGAAAAAGTAAATATGAGTTTTTTTTGTTTGATACAAAATAGCGGTGAATATTTGTTTTATCTTTAGAGGATTTATGATATATATTTTAAACTTTAGAAGGAAGCGTGTTTATTTTCCATGACATATTTCTTCTATAGTATGATCACAAGAAAATAATTTTTATCTTTGAGAAGTTGTTTGGCTCTGTCTTGCTTGGCCCAAAGTGTCAAAATGGGATTTTAACTTGGCTCAAAATGGGTCACGTTGGATTTTACTTGGTCCATGCACTATGAAAATTAGAAGTAGGTCTTTCGTCCGTTGTTAAGTTTTATTATAGAGTTTTCTGCAAATATGCTCCCTGTGGTTTTCCTAAATTGCAGGTTTGCTCCCCAACTTTGAGAAAGTGCAGGCGGCCTCCCTGAAACCAAACCTTTGTTGCATTCAGCCTCCCTCGTTAGTAACTCTGTTAAGTTTGCGTCGTTATCTCTTTGAATTCAAGGGCAATAAAGTCTTTTCAATTCTTTTCATTCACATAAGAAACAACACACATTCACACACAAGGATCAAAATCCCCAATTTTTAAAAACACATAAACCCTAATTTGTGAAAAGATGAACTGTTTTTGTGGAAATCCAACAGTTATTCGTACTTCATGGACCGACACAAATCCAGGACGGCGATTTCGTTCTTGTTCTACCAATACTTGTCCAATTTTCTCATGGGTTGATCCCCCTATGTGTGCTCGTGCAATGGCTATCATCCCCGGTTTGCTAAGATCAAGAAATGCACTTCAATCATCTTTGAATGCAATGGAGTCTGGAAATCGAAGGCTGAAGATATGCTTGATTTGTAGTTGGGTGTTTTTCTTGGTTTGCTACTTGATGTAATGGCTTAGCTTGTATTAGCTTATGTTTGAAATGGCTTATCTATGTATTAGGTTAACACTTGAACGTATTGACCAAATGGAATAATGTAATGGTCAATAAATTTTCTCTTGATTAATGAAGTTCAAGTTTATATATGTGCAGCAGTTTTCTCTTGATTCAAACAGTTTTGCAGTTTTTCTCTTAACACTTGAACATATATATGAAGACTATGCAAACCTCAACATAGAATAGCAGCATAAGTCCAGACATAACATAAACATAACATAATCTTACATTAACCAGACATAAACTTTAACCTAAGTCCAGGGATAACATAAACAGAGAAAAGACATCAACAAGCCACAACATACTACATCATCAATGTTTGGAAGGCCTCTTTCTTAGCTTTTCTTCAATGGCAGCCCAGGTTTTCTGATTGGCAACTCCAAGTATCACTCCTGTTTGGAAGGCCTCGCTCTTGATGATTGGCCTTGCTGCTGCATGCTTGCCAATTGGAATGTACTTACCTAATGGGACCTCCTTTTCATCAGTTGTTGGACTATAGCTATCCCAGTAAGCATCATCTTCAAAATACTCTAAGATATCCACATAACCATACCACTTTACCAACTCTCTTGTTATATCTCCTTCCTTAAACCTCTTTGCAATATCTGCAGGTACTTCAGGCCTAGGCCTACCAACTGAACCAAATGGAGGAAGATGGGGCATTGAAGAGCCTTCATTTCCAGGTTCACTACCATCAATTTGAGCCTCAATAGAGCTACTTAGGTCAATAATTTCTGCCATTATGATAGTTAATATAAGTAAGGTTTGATGGAAAAAAGGTGAGCAGTTTACCAATGAAGGGGTGTTTGTTTTATAAGCATTTTAGATAGTAGTTGGGGTAATAAATTGTGTGAATTTACTCCCTTTTACTAGTCAACTACCTCAAGTTAACCAAGGTAGTTCACAGTGTTGGGGAAATAAATTGGGTTAAAATAGTTGATAATTGGTCAAAATAGTTCATAATGGGTCAGAATAGTTCATAATGGGTCAGAATAGTTCACAATGGGTCAGAATAGTTCACAAATGGTATAACAAGTAAAATAACACCATGTTATAGATCAGCAAAATAACACCTAGTCATACACAAACAATCCTTGAAACTAACTGTCTTAAAACAAGAAATTAAACAACAAGTTAACTAGTCTTGGAACTGATATTAAAAGCATGAAATTCACTTTTCAGGAGTCAGTCTACTTGCAGACTTCTTTGTTCTTTTCAGGGGGGATCCAGTAGAAGCCTGTGTAGCAGCATTACTTGTTCCACCTTTTGAAGCTTGTGAAGCTTGTGTTCCAACTCCAGCAGCATTGCTTGTTCCACCTTGTGAAGCTAGTGGTCCAACTCCAGCAGCATTGCTTGTTTCACCTTCTGAAGGTTGTGTTCCAACTCAACTTCTTTTATTATGTCCTGCTGCATGACACAAACTACATGTAACAGTTTTACCTTGCCTAGTTAGTTTGTTGCCCTTCACCATCACAATCTCTCCTTTACTCTTCTTTCTCTTCTTAGGTGGTCTCCCAATCTGTGGATGGATTTTTGGTGGAAGCAGAGTTGTTGGACAATCAAATTTAGACCACAATTCCCTACCATTGACTGGGTTAACCTTGTGGGAATAAACAGCCTTCCATGTTGCAAGTTTGTATGAGTCATGAACCTAATCCTCAGGAATGCCTACATCATTGCCATTGTCTGCCATATCATGTATTGCAGCAATGGCATGCTTACATGGTATGCCTGATATCTCCCACTTCCTACAAGAACAAGTCCTTTGATTTAAGTTAACAACATATTGTTCTTGGAGATAACCTTTAACCTGGTATTGATCAGCACCATTCCAATCCACAATACACTCACTGGAAGCTTCCTTAATAATATCAAAAACTCTAGCAACAGCAGGAGTTAGTGGACCATTACATTTTTCAATTATCTTTTGGACAACAATCCTCTTCATTAGATATTCCCTCACATGTTCTAAGGCATTAATGATAGGACTATCCCTAGCTTCTAACAACTGTCTATTGAAGACCTCACAAATATTGTTTATTAACAGGTCACAATGAGCTCTACCTACAATTATGATTAAATGATATGTATTAGACAATATTATATGCTAAGATATGAATATGTTTAAAAAGTTAAGTGTTAGAAAACATACCAAAGAAGTATGCACTGCTCCAATGTTCAGCAGGAATCTTTTTTAACCATTCATATGCTTTCTTATTGAAATCTTTCAACTCTTGCATATTCTTTTCAAACAAAACAGTGGTTGTGGATGATGCATACTTCCATAGCATTTCCTTGTACTCTGAACCTTTCCAAGTTTGGTTTATGTTTTCATAAATATGCCTAACACAGTACCTGTGCTGAGCATGTGGAAACAACTTTTCAAGTGCTGGTAATAGACCCTAAAACAAAAGTTAATTAAGTTAGTAATACTTCAAATGCATTTTAAATATCAAAATCAGTTTATTGGATAATACCTTTTGCCTGTCTGTGATGAATGTGAAATTAGAATTGCTGTATAGATCAAAATCATCACCTAGACATTTTAAGAACCAAGTCCAAGAATATTGGTTCTCTGATTCTATTATACCATATGCAACAGGGTAGATGCCATTATTAGCATCCACACCCACTGCTGTCAGCATTTGTCCTGGATACTGTCCTCTTATGAATGCACCATCCAAACCAAGCAACTCCCTACCACTTTTTCTAAATCCCTTTTTCAAAGCACCCAAGCACACATATATTCTCCTGAATAGTCTTGTTGGAGATTCAGGATCCTCTTCACCATATACATCTATTTTGATAGTAGTATCTGGGTTACATCTCTTTAGCTCCATAACATAGTCCCTCAATAAAGCATATTGTATCTTCACATCTCCTCTCAAGGAAACTGCTGCCTTAGCCTTGGCCCTAAATGCTTTGCCCCTAGAAATAGCAACATGAAACGTTTTTTGCATCTGTTCTTGAATTGCTTTAATAGGCATGTTAGGGTTCATTATGATTAGATCTGTGATGTGTTTTGAAAGGAAAGTTGAGGTACAGTATTTGATTTTTTTAGATTGCAAGCAATGATGCTCATCCTTGAAGGTTTTTATGAACCACTTTCCTTTATCTCATTTTGATAAATACAACAACCAAGGACAAGTAATTTTGTCTTCTTCTGCATACTCATTTACTATCTTACCCTTAACAGCATTGTCCACATTAGGTCCTGGAACTTTATAAGTTACCAAATTCTTGCAAGGAACTACACCATTACAAACCACCCTTATTCTAATAGGATCATTTCTCAAGAAATGCAAGTTCCTCATACTCTCAACAGCATGAGTTCTAATCAAATCCTTAGCTACATCCCTATTTTCAAATTCTTTTCCTATATAGAACTTAGAGGATGAGTGTTTTTTTTAATTTTCTAAGCCCCAACCTCCTATCATTTTCTGGCACATCCTCTAGATCACTTTCTAGTGAATCAAATTCTAAAACCTCTATATTATCTTCTGTAAGTTTCACCTTAGTGCCACAGGGATCATATTGGCTTTCAGTTGCCTGTACTTGCATCTAATTACTTGAAAATTAAAGTATCCATGTTAACTCTCAACTTCCTGTAACTACATGTTCGCTCAATCTTCAAAGACATTGTCAGACTCACTAGCACTATCAGTACCACTTTTACTTTCCTTCATTCTTCTCAATAATTTCAAAAAATACGCATCCATAACCTTATGTTTTTGAAAATACTAGGAACCTTATATAGGTCATCTTTCACTGACCAAAGGTTTTTTCTAAAACTCTAAATCTATACTTTTTAAGTAGGTTTATTTTATACAATAAAGCCACTTCATATTCCATTTCATATCTAAATGTTAATATCAGGAATTATAAATACAACACCTAAACTTGATCCCTATTTTACCAATTCAACAAAGCAAGTCTCACCTTCAATATACTCCTTTTTGGACCTCATTAAACTTATCCATAGTTGTGACCACTTAATGGTAAATAAATTGGTATAGCTCTTTGTTACAAAAGAAAAGAAAACAAAAGAACAACACATTAGTAACCTGATTATCATGTCGAATAACAATGCACATAAGAACAACACGTTAGTAACCTAATCTCATATAACAATGCACATAAAAAACAACGAATGTGATCACTCACCATAAACATCAAGATCAAATGTATTCCCTTCAGGCCTTATAAAGAAATCTTGTACAAGATCATCCATAATGTATCCCCTACAGGCCTTATAAATAAATCTTGTCAGGTTATGATGCGGCACAAAGAACCCTAGGGAGGGTTACTGAAGATAACATAGTAGTTGGGGAGTTTTGAGAATGAATAAAAAATGAAGTTTGCCTTTTTTAATAAACGGGTAAGCAAAGGGTCGGGTTAGGGTGTTGGGTATTGGGTGGGTTTATTATATAAAAAGAAATGAAATGACGAATATGCCTTTGACTTCAAAAGACACCTAAACAGAGTTACTAACGAGGGAGGCTGAATACAACAAAGGTTTGGTTTCAGGGAGGCCGCATGCACTTTCTCAAAGTTGGGGAGCAAACCTGCAATTTAGGGAAACCACATGGAGCATATTTGCAGAAAACTCTTTTATATTTTTATAAAATACTACATGTCATGACGATTCCAAAATGATAAGAAACTCAAAAAACCGATTTATAACGAAAAAGATACGACAATTTCAAGTTTACGTTAAATATATATACTTTATAAAACTATTTTTATAAAAGTTACTATTCACCACAGAAACTTATATTTTTAAAACATCTATAAATCGATAAAACTATTAAATACGAAGACGTGCTCGAAAGAATCGCTAAAAACGGAGTTAAAACGAATAAGTTACGACATTTACGAGATTTACGATAACTAAATCTATAAAAATAAGGGTGAATGTCATAAAATACCTACGAAGTTTTAAAATTGTCCCGACTTCACCAACGAACTAAATTTCGTTCTATCTAGACCAACGAACTTGCAAAAATTGTATTGATATCACCCATATTATTATGTGTTACCGACACCGTGACGGTTTTCTTCCATGATAACATTTTTTTCTTTTTATTTTATTATAGTCAATGCCAAATAGGCTTTCCACCCATAAAAGTCAATCTTCTTTACATAGACATGCCCAGTCACCATCTTTTACTACAACTTCAAACATTAAATAATTCTTTTAAACTTAAGTTTATCAAAATCAATTATGTTACTATGATTAATTTATAGTCACATAATATTACAGAAGTCAAAACCCTCATAGTTAACATGTTAAATCTACAAGATAAGACTTTATTTCCTTAGATATTATAGCTCTATGCTCCTAATTAAATGGGTATATGGATCTAAGGTAGATACTTGCTACCACCCCTCCCCCGTCGTACATACCCGTGTCCCAATCGTCGCACCACCTTCATTCGTCGTCGCACCAACCACCTTATATCATGAAGATGAAAAAGAAAAAAACACAAAATAGGTGAGGTTTTTTATTTTGTGGTTTGATTGTATAAAGATAAGTATTTGGTAAAATGAAGATGTGTTCATGTGTTTTTTGGATCTGGGTGTGGTGATGGATTGCTTTACAACTTATGATTGGGTGTTTGATAAAAATGAAGATACTGATTTAATTGGTGGTATACGATGGATTGCTTAAAAATGAGGACGAGTTAAACAATACTAAATAGGATGAGTTAAGAAAACGTATGGCTGAGGACATTCGAGTGTAATTAAATACACCAAGCATCCCTAAATCGTCCCTATGGTTTGACCCAAAATCACAGATCGTCCCTAACTCAAATTAAATACACCAAGCATCCCTAATTTTGAAACTAGTAACACACACCATCCCTATTTTCCAGAATAGGGACTAACTGTGTAATTAGTTTGTTTGAAAGTTGTTACACGGATAGTCCCTAATTTCCAGAATAGGGACTATCAGTGAAACATGTTTGATAAAATAGGGACCATCAGTGTAATTAAAATTAAATAGGGACGAAACATGATTTCTGGGTAAACCACAGGGACGATCCGTGTAATTTTTCCTTAACATTATTTATGGCTGAGGATCAATGTTAGTTGTTTATGTATATCAGGAAAAAAAGGGGTGGATGAAAATGGATTAATGAAGAGTTTATTATCAGATTTGGTATTAAAAAATAAAATAATAAATGACGTAGATAACTAGCCGGTCATATTGGCGATATTGTCACATAACAAACAAGTTTGTTGGTCTAGTCAGGACGAAAATTAGTTCATTGGTGAAGTCGGGACAATTTTAAAACTTCGTAGGTATTTTATGACATTTTCCCTAAAAATAAATATGTAACTGTTATGAACAGTAAAATCACCATTCATCATAAAAACTCAAATTTTGTAAATGTTATATTTTGATAACTCGTCTTAATACAAAGGCGTAGACATAAAAAACGAAAGAAATAGACTTAAAACGAGAAAGTTACGCCAGTTTTACTAAAGTATACTTATAAACGTTTTTACTTTATAAATATGATTTCACTAAAACGATTAGATGGTGATGTAGCTATATAGAATTATATGTGATTTTAGTTAATCAAAGTACTATATTACTAGGGAGTTTCATAATGAGGCCTCTTCGGGGTGGCGTATCGACGAG
>BQNB010067542.1:0-34167 GCA_026074375.1 Tanacetum coccineum | reverse complement strand
GTCTCAACTCACTTCAGGTCAATTTCTCGTATATAATAATCTTGTGAATATGTATATAAATAGTGTAGACATAAAAAGTTGGCATATATAGTGTTTGAGTATGAATTTTCAAGAATTTCTTAGTAAATTCAAAAAATTTCAAATTATCATAATCAAACACAATATAATACCCTCATAATTTGAGGGGAAGGAGATACAGACATTGTACCTTTCACTTACCAGGTAGGTGGTTTTCAGATAAAATTTGGGAGGGAGGAATTTTACCTCGTAATGAGGTCAAGGTTTGGGGTAGATTTTAATTTAGATTATTTAGTTGGTCCTATTTCGTTTAGGAGACGAGTGTTCAAATCAGGTATGGATGGTGTATAATATGCTAGCAATCTATAACACCAAATAACTATGAAGAAATTCTAGAGAGATAAAGTGGATGGGAGTAAGGTTCTAGTGAGAGAAAGTAACAAATAAAGGAAGATTAGATTATGTGAAAATGAACCAACCTACTAACACCATCTCCATGTGTGGAGGGGGTATTTATACGCATACATGTAACCGGCCATGGGCCTCTCAAAAGGCTTTCCATGGGCCTTTAGTACGATTAGCTTTCTATCTTAACCTTATGATTAATCTACGAGCTACGACTAACTATATTGGAAGTGACCAATACTTTTTGTGTTTCTAACAATCTCCCCCTAAGGGAGGTCACTCTAATTTACAAAAAACTTAAATCTAGCATACCATGTTTTGACTTTAGTCTTGAGCTCGTAGTCTTTAACTTGAATCATTAGCTTGTGATATGTTGTAGTGAACATTGACTTTAGGCTTTGACTTGAGAATATGATCTTGAGCACTTAGAAATCATTAGCCAAATACAATCTCCTTTATCATCATCTTGTGATCTTTTCCATCTTGTGCACTTGTGACCTTTGAACCGACATGCTCATACTGTTCTTGATATTGAAAGCGTGTGTAGCTATCTTTCTTGATATTGTTTAACTTTAACACTTTGTCACTTTATGGAGGATGTACGATATAAACATAATACTTCGTCGCTTCAAGAAAGACGTATGGTATCAGAGTAGCGGAATTCTTGAAACATGTACTTGAGCTTTCATGATGTCTTTATGAATGTCGGTCGAGTATGAGCATGCGGCTATGAATCTGACTCGTCCACGTCTAGCTGCTGCCATCATCGGGAATACCTGCAGGTTAGTGATAATCAACATATATGGATGAAAGTGTCTTTGTCACTTCGTCGAATACGGTTGCAATAACCAAGGTTCCTCGTTGATCAGTATAAACACTGCCTGTGATCAGATAGAATTATGAAGAATCTTCTTGACAGGGTTTTGCAGCTGTATTAGTTGTTCTCATTGCCTTAACGTCTCAAAGCAGACAACACGATATGAGTGAACCAGCGAGTTACTATCTCACCAATTGAAATAAAATTGATTTGAAAATCAATCGACGTGTCACTTGCTAAAGTGTTTTTGCGAGACATCGAGAGTTTTAAGCATTTGAAATTTATCAATCGTCAATTCATATCCTGGAACAAGTTTGATTCATATTGAATCGCACCATCGTTTCTTTCCAGTTGTCACAAGCTTGATTCATATAGAATCGCACAAGTCACCTACCATGAGCTTGTTTGATGTTGGCTCAAGCAGGATTTCTATCTTCATTGTGAATACTTAAGTATCACTTGGATGTTTTGGAAAAATCACAAGGATAATGTGTAGGACTCTTAATATATATTTCTTGTTATTCACATTGTGTGACATGGCAAGCATAATTTTGACAAGTGTCCTAATGAGATGTATAAATGATCTCTTTTGGCTCTAGACTCAATAGTGCACTTTAGTTTTAGTGATCGGATGCTGGAGCAGGCTGCCACCTTTTCAATACCAACTAACTCGGAGTGAGAAAGTTGATAGAAATGCGTGTAATCTCCGTGAGAAATGAAACAGAAATCTTTTGAGAGTTTCTTAGTGGCTAGGGGGGGTTGTGCATTGCATCACTGGGTCCATGATGTTAGTCTTCAATGTCAGCAATCATCTTTGTGATTCTTGACGGCAGATGTATTGACCCGGTTTATGCCTAAGTGTAAGGAGGGCTTCTTTCTTTTCACCCTTTATCTTACCTTTTCTTTTTAATTCTTTAACCCCATCAGCGCTTATCGAGACTTCATAACTAGTACCTTGTTGGGTTTGTTCCAGCACTAGCTCCATTTTAGTCGGCACTTTTCCCTTATTCTTACTTTTACTCTTTTTTTTCATACCTAAGGACTACTACACTATCTAGTGGAATATCCCTGGGTAGATCCCTTCGGTTCTGGCTGGATCATGGGAATGAATACCTAAAGTTAACCACCTTATAACTCCAATACATTAATATAAATGGTCGGTCTTTGGTACTTCTACATTTCAGCCAATCATGTAACCATTTGCTCCCCCTTCATATGTGCATCGATTAATCGAAAGAGTTTAGCACATATATGGGAAAGCGTACACTTGGGATCTAAAAAATCACATTCTTAGCCATATATTTTAATCACATTTTATCCCTTTATAAAAAATATTAAATCTCTGGATATTTTGGATATCAATTAATTCAAATATAACCGCTTTCGGGGAAAGAATGTCCAATTATTAACAAGCCGTATTAGGAACATTTATAATGCTCCCCCTCAAATTATAAGGGTATTATATGGTGTTTGAGTAAGATAATTTGATTTTTTTTAATTTACTAAGAAATTCTTGAAAATTCATACTCAAACACTATATATGCCTACTTTTTAAGTCTACACTATTTATATACATATTCACAAGATTATTATATACAAGAAATTAACCTGAAGTGAGTTGAGACAAAATATGACAAAGTTATATTGTCCTTTCTAGTAGCTTTAGATCTTTCCCGTATTCCCTTCCACCAACGAACTTCTCTAGATTCCGCATCAACCTCCTCTGATAAAATTGCCTGTCTATATCCGAAACCATAACTGAGCCCTTTTCTTGTCTAAGTTACTCTATTTCCTCATTGGCAGGTATTCCATTCTTATTCCCGCAGCAATGTCGTGTAGAGCAGTTTGAACATCATTGAGTATGCCATCATTGAACTTGTGGAGTTCATCAGCGCGTATCAATCTTTTTCTTTTGAACTGATCTACATATATAATACCATGAGGCTCTGAGTGTGAAGTGTATGCGGTTTTGTTCTTGAGATTCGATCTGTATGTATCGGGTTTAGTGAGGTTGACCTTCTTTTGGTAACTTTCGACACCTAATTGAAGATCTTACACCCGCCTTTGAATGACAATACGTCTGGTGTACATAGGTAATGCCACATTCAAATCATAACGTTCATCAATTGTGAGATTGGTTAGCTTTTGTTGAACGAGTAAAAGTAACATGTCTTCAATGTCTTGTAGACGTAGTCTTTTGAAATCACCTTCTTTAAATGTATACAGCTTCTGACCATTTCGACGAACTTCAATTTCTTCCAGGTGAACGTAGTCATACTTCTTCATGATTATAAGTCTGGTAACTGCAATGATTCTTCTTCTGGAGTAAATATCTTTAGACGAAGTCATGTTACTTGCATATTTGTAGAAGCTTTGGCGTTTGGGGCCCCAGTGTGAAGTGCCAAAGTAAGCATGTTGATCATTTTTCAACTGTATGGGACTCCACAATTTGGAAACCAAGTCTTTGATCCATTTGAGCTCATAAGTAGCAGCTTTTGTCTTTGTCACAGAAGTTGAGTACTTTCTGCTTAAATCTCCACCCTTCACTTATTCCAGATCTTTATTAAGGAAGTAATCCTTAGGGATGATTTGGCGTCCTCGATGATCTTGAATTAACGGAAGAGGCTTTCTGAGATCGAACGGATATGGTTTATTTTCGGGGTTATGCCAGTCAAGTAGTTTAGTTGTTGCTTTGGAACACTCTTCAAAATGATACTCTAATTCCGTAATACGTTTTCAAGTGCCTTCGAGCAGGTTGAATGCCGGTCCAACCAGAATTTCTTGAGTCAGATTTGGAATTTTAAGCCGATTTATGACAAATGCAGAGAAATCGAATAAAGTATCATTGAGCTCATCAAATGAAGTGGGGGGTTCTTTAGCATGCGCAACTTGACTAATCTAGGTCTGAGAAGGTCGGAAGTTAACTTATTGTCTCTTACTCCAATCAGGATCAGGAGTTGGAGGTCGCTCAGGTTTCTTAAACCAGTCGACTTTGGTAACCTCCTTGTCAGCGGGTTGTTCATCATTGTCACCCGTGACGAACTCCTAATCTTATTGCATGCCTGAGTCTTCAACAGTATAACTTGGCTCCTCTGCATAGGCAGACTTGCCGAAAGACTTATGTTGAGATTAGGAGGCGTCTATAGAGGTGCTTTAAGACTTCTTTTCTGTTGACCTTGAATCTCTAGAAGACTTAGCATATTTACTCGATTTCCTTCTTTTCTTCTCCCGGTTAGATCTAGCGGAGGGGTCTCGATCTTTGTCTTCATCTCGACTCCTCTTCAACGAAAAGACTTCACCATATGAATCAAAGAGATCTTTGTCAGTGTTATAAGACTCAACCAGTGCATCATAAAGCTTCTTTTTGTAGTCATCTTTATCATATGACTTGTTCTTCTCCATCTTGTCTATCAGTATCTTTGTAAGCTCAAACTCGGAGAGTGATGCGACCGCCTCATAAGTAGACCTCGGTTGTGAAGAAGACCTTGTCAAGACTACAGCTTCTAATGTTTCTGTGACATTTTTCTCTATCACAGGAGTTGCAAAATATGATATTGCTTGAGGAAGAATCTGAGGAAGTTGAGTGTTGACTTCTTCCTTAATAAGAGCTCTCATTGACGTGTCAACGAGTTCTATGTAAGCATTCTTCTCATCTTGAGCTTCTTGTCGACAGTCTAAATTATGTGCTAGAATGGCCTTGTTTATCGCTTCTCCAAGTTTGTTATCCATGTAACGATCAAATATAGCGGGAATAGAGGAGAGAGCTTGAGCATACTGGTCAACTTGCTTTATCTCTGACACATATTTTTCCAGGTGGAAGACTCTTTCATTGAATTTGAATACAGAAGCAAAATCTGGAAGTGTAAGAAGTGATGTTGTAGTCTCTGAAGTTGTTGGTGTAGGTGTAGGTGTTGCTTCTTGTTGTAGAAGATTAAAGAACGAAGGTGGTGAAGGAATAGTTGTAGTGAAACCGGATGTGTTTTTAGGAATTGCCATTGCATGCCGATCTGAGGTTTCCATCAATGAAGCAATCTCATTGTCAGCTGGAGATGGATTCTCAAGATTTAGGAGCTTGCTTGTAAAATCGAAGGAGACAGAAGAACTTTGTACAAGTTCATAAGCTTTATGTGTGTCATGGACTGGAGTAATAGTCACATGAGCGTCTTCCTCCACTTGCTCAAATCCTGACTGTTGAGAAACATTTTGTTGATCTGAGGCACCTTGATCAGCATTGGTCATTTCAGTGTTTATATTTACCAAATTAACATTTACATCTTTATACAACTCCTTAGTGACCTAATCATCTTCATCATCATACATCGTTTCTTCATCATCAATGTTTTCTTCTTCTTCTTCTTCTTCTTCATAGAATTCATCATCATATTCTTCTTCTTCATGTTCAGTCTGATCTACATTAGTTAGTTTTGGATCAGGAATCTCATCTCTATCAGATTTTGTTCTTTCGTCATCACTGTCATCCTTATGATCATCACTATCACCATCATCATCATTATCACCATCATTATCATCTTCGTCTTCACTATCTCCCCAAGACTCTTTTTCACTTTCAGATTTGTATGTAGGTACATTGAGAACCGCTGGTATAGTACCAGTTCCTTCATCTGTACTAGAAGTTTTTTGTTGTTGCTCATCAAGAACCTTTGACTGAATGTCAACTCCATCACCTGAGCCACTTGCGTGAGACATGTGAAAGTCTTTCTTGCTTCTCTTGGTAGCCAGTTTAAGTTGTTTAGCTTCAGATAATGTAACCTCAGATAATACAGCTAAACCTTTGGCTTTTGTCTTCTTTGCAGGTTGCTTCTTCTAGTCCAGTTTAGCCACCTTAGCTTTTGACTTGAGTCTGGTACCTTTAGTAGCTTGAACAGGCTTCTTCTTGTTAGATGTGTTTGAATCAACTTTCTTTCGAATGTACTTTGGTTTAGGAGCTTTTTCTCCAGAAGCAAAAGCATAGTATGTCTGGTAAGCTTTGGATTCCAACATTGCTTGATTTGTTAAGTGCTTTGGGAGAAGGGTACCATATACTTTAGTATCTTCATGTCTGGAGATACACATCATAGAAGTAAACATTATGTCATCTCGAACAGTGTGCCAAAACATCTTGTTTCTCCTTGAAATAGACGAATCCTTTGACATGAAGTGATTAATGATGACCTTTGTGAATCTGGGATATGACATCTTGTTTGTCTTCTTAACATCTTTGTTTTCAATCTAGAACAAGAAATCTTCCCAGAGTAGATACACATAATCAACGTTCTTCTTGTGGAACATACCCCAAAGGATTTGAGCATGGGACAGACGAATCTTGTCTATTCCAGTTTCTTTTCCACTTAAGCACTTGTTGATGACAGTAGCAAATACTCTCCATGGTTGATGTAAGAAGTCGACATTCACATCAGTGAGATAGGTGACGTCTCCAGTATGCCCAAGATCTTTGATGGAAGAGAGGACTTCTTGTTCTAGTAGAAGGTCTTCAAACTCTTGTCCTGGAATTTTAGGGCAAATCTAGAGAATTTCTCTAAATATTTCAACATCAAGAGAGACTTTCTTCTTGTTAATCGTGAATAGATGACCCATGAACAGAGACTATAGCCTAAAATTCTTGCATATATATAGCAGGAACTTCTGTAGTGATCAGGAATGCTTGGTAGAAAGGAGTGAGAGCAAGAGCATCCAACACCACTTGAAATATACCTTCTTTTGGTTTGATGTCTGTCTTGAGTCTCATGTTGCATTTCTCGAACTCAAGACAGTCCGCAGGGGTAACAAGAACATCATCCAGGGCTTTCTGTTAAGCTTGAGTGGTATTCATGTTTCTGCTAAGATTTAACCAATACAGTTTATATATATATAACCAATTTTATATATGATACACTATAAGGCCTTTGATAGTTAAATACTTAAGCTTGAACCATGTTGTGATATCATTTTAATGATCAGGCATGTTAAGGCATTTAGCATTATTGAATAAGATCTAATCATCCGAAGGGCGACTTAATTGAGCATAATGTGAAAGGCATTAAGACAACTGAATTAGTGTTTTTTTTGTTTTTTTAGAAATACTATTCAAACTAACTTGTAGAGAATAAGGTAACCTAAGAATTGTTTAGATATTCTTGATGAACCTTGTTATATAGCCTACTTAACTTGATTAGATTGCCTAATTAACCAATTTTAATTAGCTACCTAACTTGAGTTGAAAATTGGCTTTAGAAAAAATCAATCTTAAAATTCCTTAAAATCTATTGCTAAATCGCCTCCTGTTGAGGAATTGATAAATCGCCTCCTATGTAGGGTTGATAACTCGCCTCCTATAAAGGATTGATAAATCACCTCCTATATAGAATTGTTAAATCGCCTCATGAAGCAATGTTGTTAACTCGCCTCCTAAAGATGTTGTTAAATCGCCTCCTTAAGGGGTATTGTTAACTCGCCTCCTATTAAGGTTGATAAATCGCCTGGTGTAGGCGTGTTGTTAATTTGCCTTATGAAGGCAATTGTTAACTCGCCTCTTAAAGGCAGTTGTTAACTCGCCTTGCAAAGGGAGTTGTTAACTCGCCTCTCAAAGGTATTTGTTAACTCGCCTTAAAAACTAACATTGCCCCACAAACATAAAATCTTAAGCATCAAAACTTGTTTAAATAGCATACATTTCAGATGTTTACCACATAGGATTATTTATAACATAATTTAGCCACATAATCATCAAGTATGAACAAAAATGAGTACATTTATTCATTTTAATTCATTCATATAACAAACAACAAACAAGGATGAGATCTAAAGGCTCAAAACAGGACCTAGAACAAAACCCACAAACATTTTACTACATTTCTCCTAAACCTAAATTTTTGCACACAAAACTATTTTAAATGAGTGTTCTACACTCCTAAGCAAGCAAAACCCCTCACTCAATTTGGGTTCTTACCCAGTTTTAATTTTGATGAACCATAATTTGTTATTTAGGGTTTTTTGAGATCAAATCTATGTGAAAACTTAATTTGAAGGAGAGATGAGTTGTTAAGAGTGTGAAGAACAATTTTCTAGTTATACCTCTAGATTGAAAATGACTAGAAATGATGAATAAGAGTTGGCGAATTTGAGTTGAGGTTGGGAGGGAAAATGGAATTTTTAAAGTGTGTGTTTGTATGTGTAAAAAACAGGGAGGGTGAGTGTGTTATAAAACAAGTTTTATTTTTGACACATTTGCCCCTTCAAGTGTAATATCCTATGCATTTTTGTATATGAGTTTTATTTAGGCAAGTAAAGTTTAACACATGGCACAAATAGGTTCAGAATTTGCATTTAACAGTGAATGCTTAACATCAACATCACAAATAGGTTCAACAACACGATTATTTTTATTAAATTTATTAGGTTGGGCTTGTACTTTATTCTTCATGTTCCTACTTGTTGTTCGCGAGATCCTGTCATTCTTTTTATTGCCTGTAGGCGTTGATCTGCAATTACTAGTAGAACACTTCAATCCTGTAGGAGACAACACATGTGTGTTAGAATCAGATGTTGTAGATGACTCTACCTGTTTAATCTTGCTTGAGGATGCGAGAGGTTCAGTAAACTTAACTTTCTTAACCTTGTTTTTGGGTGTGACATCAACCTTTTTCTCATTTAGTTTAATCGCATTAGGGCAAGTATCTTGAGCATATACAAGTAACTCCTGAATTCGTTGGGCGTGCTTACAAGCAAAGTCTAACTCTTTATCTAAAGGTTGTTTTGCTTTAGCTTGTTCGACTATTCCCTGAAGAATATCAGCTTGTTTCTGAGTATACTTAAGGTATTCTATGTGAATTTCCTTATTTGCAATAACCTGGGAGCTAAAGGTTCTAAATCTAGCTTGAACATGCCTGGAACAATAGTGCTGACATATGGTATTTGTGCAACAATATCAACAATTTCTTTTCCTTTTATTTTTTGTAAATCATTTTTCAATGATGTGATCACAAAAACCTTATCTTGAATTTAAGCTTTTAAATCCTCATTTTCAGCAGATTTTAAGTTCAGTTTATCAATTAAAGAGTCACTCTGTTCTTTAGTATGAACACGTGTCTTTTTAATTGAGTCAAACTGCTCTTTAAAAACCTGTTTCACATGATTAATTTCATTACAAAGACGCTCGTTTTCTGAAATCAATTTTGCCACACTATTCTCTAGTTCCACATTTTTGGTCTCTATTTCACCATAATCATACTCGACATTCTCTTCCTTGGACTTTTCTCTCATTAATTTTATCATGTCCTTCAACTTACAAATGGTACTGTCTTTGTCTTGAAGCTGAGCTTTCAAATCATTATTTTCAAAAAATTCTGGAATTTCGAGAGCATTTTGATTATTACAAGATTCATCTTTTTGAAAAATTTCTTGATTAAGATGTATTGACGCTTCAAGAGAAATACAATGTTTTTCAAGTTGTGAGTACCTTTTCAAAAGATCATTAAACGTATTTTGTGATTTCAAAAGCTCCGCCTCAAGATTACAAGATTCTTTTCTCTTTCCATCCATATTCACAGATTCACCAAGCAAAGACATAGAATTCATCACAGTTAAAAGAACATCTTAAGACATGATTTGTTGTAAGAGTAGATCATTTTCCAAGAGTAATTCTTTCTTAGCAATTTCCAAACATTGTTTGTCGACTGAAGACTGTTGAACAGCAGCGTCCATTTGGTCAAAAACTGTATGTACTTCTGTTATTTTATTTAGAATATCTCTATCAAACACATTGAAGATGTATTTAAAAGATTTTAGAAATGGAATAATTTCATTGTTAAACACAGGTTTTGTATGTTCAAACCCCCATTCACCTTATGTACGTGCATCGGGTGTAGTCCTTATCTTCACCACATTGTCAAACATGGCAAGGTGAAATTTAAGCTTTTTAAGGCTTTCATTCAACAAGTTAACCTTAGGAAGTTCCTTAGGAGATTCTATATTGACTGGGGATGCATCAGAAGGTTTACTAGTAGGATTGGACATACGCAACCAGAAAGCTTGTTCAGCCGACAATTCTTGTTGTGGAGTAAAACGTTTCCCAAAATCATCAGATAGTCTATTTAATTTTTCATAATCAAAAGGTTTATGAGAAATATTTTTATTAATAACCTTTGGATCCTTTGCTTTTTCATACATTTTTGATCGACTCTCTTCTTCCAAAATCAATGTTTCCTCAGCATCAATCACATGCATATCAACATGTTTATTAGAAATAACAATACCATCATATATGTAGATGAGTTCAAGAGAAAAAGATTGATGTGTGCTGATGAACTCCACAAGTTTAGTGATGGCACACTCAATGATGTTCGAACTGCTCTACACGACATTACTGCGGGAATAACAATGGAATACCTGCCAATGAGGAAATGGAGTAACTTAGACAAGAAAAGGGCTCGGGTTATGGTTCTGGATATAGACAGACAACTTTATCAGAGGAAGTTGATGCGGAATCTAGAGAAGTTTGTTGGTGGAAGGGAATACGGGAAAGATCTTACGCTACTAGAAAGGACAATATGACTTTGTCATATTTTGTCTCAACTCACTTCAGGTCAATTTCTCATATATAATAATCTTGTGAATATGTATATAAATAGTGTAGACATAAAAAGTTGGCATATATAGTGTTTGATTATGAATTTTCAAGAATTTCTTAGTAAATTCAAAAATTATCAAATTATCATACTCAAACACCATATAATACTCTCATAATTTGAGGGGGATCATTACAAATGTTCCTAATATGGCTTGTTAATAATTGGACATTCTTTCCCCGAAAGCAGTTATATTTGAATCAATTGATATCCAAAATATCAAGAGATTTAATATTTTTAATAAGGGAAGAAAATGTGATTAAAATATATGGCTAAGAATGTGATTTTTAAGATCCCAAGTGTATGCTTTCGCATATATGTGCTAAACTCTTTCGATTAATCGATGCACATATAAAGGAGGAGCAAATGGTTATGTGATTGGCTAAAATGTGGAAGTACCAAAGATTGACCATTTATATTATTGTATTGGAGTTATAAGGTGGTTAAGTTTAGGTATTCATTCTCATGATCCATCCAGAACTAGAGGGATCTACCTAGGGATATTCTACTAGATAGTGTAGTAGTCCTTAGGTAGGAAAAAAGGCGTAAAAGTAAGAATAAGGGAAAAGTGACGACTGAGATGGAGCTAGTGCTGGAACAAACCTAACAAGGTACTAGTTATAAGGTCTCGGTAAGCGCTGAAGGGGTTGAAGAATTAAAAAGAAAAGTTAAGATAAAGGGTGAAAAGAAAGAAGCCCTCCTTACACTTAGGCAGAAACCGGGTCAATACATCTGCTGTCAAGAATCACAAAGATGATTGTTGACATTGAAGACTAACATCATGGACCTAGTGATGCAATGCACAACCCTCCCTAGCCACTCAGAAACTCTCAAATGATTTTTGTTTCATTTCTCACAGAGATTACACGCATTTCTATCAACTTTCTCACTTCGAGTTAGTTGGTATTGAAAAGGTGGCAGTCTGCGCCGATCACTAAAACTAAAGTGCACTAGTAAGTCTAAAGCAAAAAAGAGATCATCTATAAATTTCATTAGGACACTTGTCAGAATTATGCTTGCTATGTCACACAATGTGAATAACAGGAAATATATATTAAGAGTCCTACGCATTATCCTTGTGATTTTTCCAAAACATCCAAGTGATACTTAAGTATTCACAATGAAGATGGAAATCCTGCTTGAGCCAACATTAAACAAGCTCATGGTAGGTTACTTGTTCGATTCTATACGAATCAAGCTTGTGACAACTGGAAAGAAACGATGGTGCGATTCTATATGAATCAAACTTGTTCCAAGATATGAATTGACAATTGATAAATTTTAAAATGCTTAAAACTCTCGATGCGTCACAAAAACACTTTAGCAAGTAACACGTCGATTGATTTTCAAATCAATTTTATTTCAATCGGTGAGATAGTAACTCGCTGGTTCACTCATATCGTGTTGTATACTTTGAGACGTTCCGGTAATAAGAACGGCTAGTATAGCTGCGAAACCATGTCAAGAAGATTCTTCAGAATTCTAACTGATCACAGGTAGTATTTATACTGATCAACGGGGAACCGTGGTGATTGCAACCGTATTCGACGAATTGACAAAGACACTTTCATCCATATACGTTGATTATCACTAACCTAAAACTGCAGGTATTCCCGATGATGGCGGCAGCTAGACGTGGACGAGTCAGATTCATAGCCGCATGCTCATACTCGACCGACCTTCATAAAGACATCATGAAAGCTCAAGTACATGTTTCAAGACTTCCGCTACTCTAATTCCATACGTATTTCTTGAAGCGACGAAGTATTATGTTGATATCGTACGTCCTCTATAAAGTGACTAAGTGTTAAAGTTAAAGAATATCAAGAAAGATAGCTACACACACTTTTAATATCAAGAACAGTATGAGCAAGTCGGTTCGAAGCTCACAAGTGCACAAGATGGAAAAGATCATAAGATGATGATAAAGGAGATTGTATTTGGCTGATGATATCTAAGTGCTCAAGATCCTATTCTCAAGTCAAAATGCAAGTCAAAGCCTAAAGTCAATGATCACTACAACATATCACAAGCTAATGATTGAAGTTAAAGACTACAAGCTCAAGACTAAAGTCAAATCATAGTATGATAGGTTTAAGTTTTTGTAAATTGGAGTGACCTCCCTTAGGGGGAGATTGTTAGAAACACCAAAAGTATCTATCACTTCCAATATAGTTAGTTGTAGCTCGTAGATTAATCATAAGGTTAAGATAGAAAGCTAATCATGGTAAAGGCCCACGGAAAGCCTTTTGAGAGGCCTATGGCCGGTTACATGTATGAGTATAAATACCCTCTCCACACATGGAGAGGGTGTTGGTAGGTTGGTTCATTTTCACATAATCTAATCTTTATTTCTTTCTTACTTTCTCTTACTAGAACCTTCCTCCCATCTACTTTCTTTCTCTAGAATTTCTTCATAGTTATTTTGTGTTATAGATTGTTAGCATATTATACACCATCCATACCTGATTTAAACACTCATCTCCTAAACGGAATAGGACCAACTAAATAATCCAAACTAAAATCTACCCCAAACCTTAACCTCGCTATGAGGCAAAATTCCTCCCTCCTAAATTTTATCTGAAAACCACCTACCTGGTAAGTGAAAGGTACAATGTTCGTATCTCCTTCTTCACTCTCCACTTGGCGACAACTAATATTATGTACTAGAATATAATTCTCTTGAGAAAGCATCTTAAAAATAAATCCCCCCCCCAAATAACCAACCAAAACTCGTTTCCCTAAATAATTCTTCCCTACGGGTGTTTCTAATTTTATTTATAATGTCGCGAATCAACGTTAACCTACTTCTACATGTAAGAGTCATAGAATAATCCTAAAATAACAAAAACATAAAACTACATATTACTACACATATACATAACAAATAAACAATAATGATAATGGAACAAAAAAAATATTATACCTCGTCATCCGCCATATTCACCGAAAACAAAACAAGTAAAAACGCCGTCACCACCAACAACCGTCAACCACAACCAGACAACCGCTGCACCAACACCACCACACAACCGCCGCAGCAACGCCAACACAACCTAACCACAACAGTAACAACACCACTTCACCACCAACAACCGACAAACGCCACCGTCACCCTTTTAATCTACTTAACACACAAACTTTCGCTTCAACACGCGAACTCTTTTATCACTTTAAAACTCAAACTATTAAATCTTCTTCAACAAACGAACTATTTTTTCTTCTTCTGCTTCACTACTTTAAAACTCAAACTCTAAATATAAAACAGCAAAACCTGCATGCACCCTTATAATCAACGAAAAGCAAAAACCTACATGTATAGTCATTCAAACTTATTGTGTAGTCATTCAAATTGATTTTCCTAATGTATTGTCGCGTATATATTGTATATGTCACGTAGTTCTTTTTTGATCACGTGACATGGCAGATTATGGTTTCAATGGTTCGTATTTTGTCATATTTTGTCAGGTATCTTTATGTATGTTGGGTAGATATATACGCGACTATGTGACGTGGCCCATATTAGGGTTTGTATTATTTTGGAATCTCTTCTCAGCTCGACACGTATTGCATCAGCTACTCGCTTACATTCTTACGTGAATCTGGTCCAATATGGTAAAACGAAAAAACTCGGTCCTCTGCATAACAATTAATAGTCATATGGTCCCTGCATGTAATTTTCGCTACTTTTATTTGTTCAAAAAAAACACGAGTTACTTTTAGCTTTATTACTTGTATTGTTTAATTTTAACTTGTAAGTATATTAGTGACATTTAATGTACAAATTGTGTTTGAATTGATTGTACAATATGTTTGATTATTTGTATTCTTGGATTTTAAGTTTCAACAAACTTAGTGTAATTAATGCTAAAAAAGCTTTGTGCATTGTAAATACTTATGATAAAAGGTATAAACCAAACACGCTTTTAAATACTAGTTTTCAAGAACCACAAAGATGTTGAGATAATCAAAAGATAACAGAAAAGCTAGCATAAAAAGTGTAGACATTTGCCTAGCAATAAACAAACTACAGTGAACCAACTCCTAAACGAGTAAACCAAACAACCAAGACAAGACACGAAAAAACAAACTAATATGGATATAAATTGGACGAGATATAATGAAAACGAAACTAAATAAAGTAACTCATAGCAAACTCAAGTTGTAACAAACCATGTAATCCATTATGTTAGAGATGAGATGATTATGTGTTTTCATTCATTGAGTTGAAAGCTCTCATTTAGTGGATTATTTATGTTTAGGCCCGTTGTGTTATTATTTAAAGAGGGTTGTTTGTTTCGGTTTATATGTGAGCTTATGAGCTTATTTGATTTTGGTGTATATAACATAAATCTCAATTTTATGGCCTATATTGAGACTTACGGGCTTAAATAAGTTTATCATATCGTAATAAATTTATATAAGCCTACAAGTCTCAAAATAAGCCAAAAAATAGGACTTATGCTATATAAGGCGAAATCAAATAAGCCCGTAAGTTCACATATAAACCAAAACAAATACTCCCTATGTCTAGGTCACCTCATTGGTGAGGTATCATTTTTAACTCAAAGAAACGATGTTTAATCAAATGACTTACCTGATCGTGTCAACTTCTTTTTATAACCGCATAAGACAACTACCTTGACATGCTCCTAAAGGTATAGATAAGTAAACGAAAGATTGCCTACAAAATAAGCTCAATAGTGCATTACTGCAAGAGTTTTGCTAAACATGGTCCTTATGACTATTTTTAAGAAACAAAAACATGTCAAACTAAAATTATATACACAGTTGATTTAGAGAGATTAAAATAGGTTGAAGGTGAAGACTTCCTCCTTTCAAGAGAGGTAGGGGGTTTCGAGCAATCAGTGAAATAATTTACTATTAAAGTGTAACACCCCTTATCCGGTTTTTAAGAATTAAATTACGAGAATGCCATCAGTAAGTTTGATCATGACTTTTATAAGTCAAAGGCTTTACTTGGTAGGTTGGTCAAACCCGATAGTCAACTATAAGTCTATATATTATGTAAATAGTTATAGAAAGTATTATATGTCACATTTATGAAGGAAGTGTACTTAAGGGACCTAAAATGTCAATTGACCAAACTTGTAACAAACTAAATATATCCTAGGAACTTTTCCCAGGTTCCATATTTATCTGTTTTATTCTAGAAAAGTGAGGAGGGTATGTATGTCGGTTCGAGAAGAAAACAAGAGGGAAAGAAGATTGTACTAGAGATCATGATATTGAATTTAGTGTTCTACTTACTAGCAATCATCCCCACAAGTAAGTAATCTTTATTGATATGAATTGATGAATTATGAATTAGGGTTCTTGAAGATGAATTAGGGGTTATGGGTAAAAAGTATTTTAAAGTAATCTAATGATGTTATAGAATATATAGGTCAAGTTATTAAAAAGGTTAGTAATTTAGGGTTTTTCATCATATGATCAAGATATGATCATATGATGATAAGAAATTTTAAAAAAGGTATGTTAATGGCTGTATAAACCATTGTTATAGTATTTTGTTAAAGTGTTAAAATATGTGGTTGTGATTATTTGACTAGGAACTAAGAGAAGAGATGAAAGTGACTTGTTGGTAAAAATAGCTTGGATATGAGGTAAGTAATATGACTATGACAAGAAATTATATTGAGTTTATCATATTTGTATTATATGTTATGAGTTGTATGATTGTATTGTGGAAAGGCATGGAAAGCTTAAGAATAAGGTGTATTGGACTAAGAGTATAATGGGGCTAGTTGTCAAACTAGCTAGAATATGGATTGCCTAATTATGATGATAATGTTGATGTATGAAGTTTATGTTAGTATGGAATGAGGTGAGTGATAGTATCATCTTAGCCTCTTGGCTTAGTAAGTGCTATATATGATGCGAATGTGTATAAAAGATGTATGATATATTGTTATGTCTATTACTTACTAAGCGAAAGCTTACCGTTATAATTATTGATGTTTTTTTGTAGATAACGTGGAGCATATAAGTCTTGGATAAAGACCCTTGGATGTGAAATAGAAGAAAGGAAGAGTTTTGGCTTATGAGTAGTAAGCTAGTCGTAGATTACCGAGCTCAAATCAAGGTTGAACCCCCAAGTGTCATAAATAGTTCGTTAAAGTCGTCATAAGTGTCGAAGCATTTGTAAATGTTGAAGTTAAAGTATGTTAAAGTCGTTTGTTATGGATATGTGTTATAGTGTATGCAAATGGTTTAAAAAGGGGTGTTTGGCAAAACACCCATCACTTTGTAAAGAACATTTCCGTAGGTCATTAAGACCACGAGTGTTATGAAAATGATTTATTATGATGTTTAAATGTATTCTGGAAGCTCTTATGATGTGTCGAGTCCTAGAAGTCGAGTTTTGGGTCAACAAGGCAAGTCAGGTAAAATATGCAGGTTTGAGGCATTTAGCCGGCGGCTGGGAAGTCTGGCCGGCGGCTAAAGGCCTCATAAGGGCTTTAGCCGGCGGCCAGGAACCTCGGTCGGCGGCTAATTGCATCAAAAAGGATTTTTGGTTTTGTCGTTTTTGTAAATAGCGTATAGAATGAACCGTAAGGAGTTAGAAGGCGTGCCACCTGCCGTTTTAAAGGTATTCGAGTATACTTTCATTTAAAAATACTTTCAAGGCATGAATGGTAATTGATTTTGGTCAGTTTAGAAAAGAGTGATAGAAGGTCATTTTAAGGTCATGCGTTTGAGCAAAGTTTTTTTATTTTTGGTCAAATTTAGAGTCGGAAAAGGGGCATTTCAACTTGGTATCAGAGCTTCGGTCTAAGTGAAGTAGGTTTCCATGATATGTTTTCTAAACTTAGGCCACCTTGTAGATGCGTGTGTCGTAAGTGTAGGTAGTGTAGAAACGTGTGCCTTAGTTATATGGTAGATTAAGTGCTTGCGGCTAAGATAAAGATGATGCTTAGACATTAAATGATTATATGGTATGTTATATGAGCTATAGACTAAATGGTTTAATTATGATTAAGAATGTGTAACACTTGTTGAATAAGTGTTAGTATAATGATATGAGTTTATATGATATGAAGTCTATGGTTGACTAATATATGTTTAATTGCTATGAAAAGTAAGTGATGTGTTTTGAATTGCTTATAGTAGAGTTAAAATTGATGTGCGTTGATGTTTGATATTTTATGAGCCATAGACGAAAAAGCTAAAGCACGTTTTATAATGTGGTGACACTTGTGGTTAGTGTCGTATGTAAGTTATAGGTTTGTGTGAATGAAGATGTATAAGTAAATTGAATTGATGTATAAGAAAATGAGTATGACTTGTGTAAGGGCTAATGTCCAATATATGGTCTAATTAGTATCTCATGTTTGACGAATGGTGATAGTGTGTAGTAATAGATATAGATGGGTTATGTACCTAATGCATAAATATAAAAATGTGATGAGGTTTAAGTTGTGATTGCGAGAAGATGAAATCATATTACATAGAAAGCATGACAAGAATAATGTGATAGCGAAATATGTGGGAATATGATGATTAGAGGTGATACATGGAATTGGTTGCGCTAGTAATCTTAAACGATATAAAATGCGATAGACGTGTTGTAAAATATGAATAAAATTATGTTAATATATTGGAATATGTTTGGTGAGTAAAATGAGGTTATTGGGAATGTTATAAAATAAACATGTGTAAGGTTTATATTCGGGTAAAGTCAGGAAGACCGAATATGTTATGGTATAAGTAAAGAATATGGTCAACTAGGGGTTGACAGATAATAGTAAAGTGCAATGTGAGAAAACATAAAAATATATGCATTGTAAAACAAACAAACATTATATAAATCTTGTCGAAAACTAAAAAAATAGATGTAAAAGTGTGTGTGTGGATATTGCTTAAGGCAGTGAGAAGTAGGAATGGTAAAATGTACTTAATGAGAAAGTACATGAATAATAAAATGTGTAAAATGTGCTAAAATGTTAATAGCTTGGATCCATTATGTTGTTATAGATGACTCGAGGAAAGTTTTATAGTGATTGTTACAGAAATCCTCCGGAGGGATGCGTTATAGTAAATCCTACAAGATATGTTACAATGATCCTACGGGATGTGTTATAGCTCTGAGTCAACGAGTGAATGTTATAGAAATCCTTCGGGATGATTTAAATTTTCCATCACTGGCAAGGATTGCCTACTTTCATTGCATGTGTAATGGTTCCTTCAGGGAAATATTATAGTAAAATGGATCCAAGGCTAGAAAGTGGAAAGTGATTGACTTTAAGTCAATGAATGCGACGTATGAAAGGTTGAAAGTTAAAGTGGGTAACAGGAATAGGAGTGTTATGTCGGAAGTATATAAGTAGGATGATTTATAATCTCCTTATTTAAATGGATTGAGACGCCTCTTCATTAAATAAAAAAATTATGAATCACCAAACCATAATTTATATTTCCTTATTTACATTTATTGGGACGCTTCTCAATGTAAATGAAGAAGTATAAATGAGTGGGTTTATGTGTTCTCGGCATGACATGAGAAGGATTAAAGAAGTAGAGAACTAGAGTCAAAAATTAGTTAGATGTCGTAGGAAATAAGATAGGCGGAGTAAGAATTAGAAATCAATTTGTAGTAGACTTTATGAGAAACCTATGTTTTTAAGCATTGAGAGTATAGGTTGATGGATTAAAAGTTTGAATTAATGTTATAGTATGCCTTATGGCATGGAGTAATGATTATAGTGGTCACTAAGTATTATTTTAATACCCTTATGTGAGCTTGGAAGGTAATAGCCAAGGTTTGACTTTATGAAGTCAAAATATTGAATTTTTCCAAGTGACTTATAGTCATTGACAAAAATTATTTAAAACGAAGTAGAATGAACGAAGTGTTATAGTGAAAGCATTAAAGGAATGATAGAATGACTATGGTAGAAAGCGAAGGTATTAGTTAATGTTTGACTTATGTAAAGTCAAGATGGTATAATATCCTTAAGTGACATATATTCCTTGATTGGAAATATAGAATAAATTGATTAAGAGAATTATGTAAGAAATGAGTTAACTAAAATGATAGAATTGGAAATGGTAAAATGTTACATAAATGACGTTTGTCATTAGAAAGAGTGTAAATGTTATAGAAATGAGCGACATGTAGAACCGGTCAAAGGTATTTGGTTGTGCCATAGTATGGCTAGAATTGCAAAACCATATAGGTTGTTGCAACTAATTGAGTAAGTATTTGAAAATGCTAAGATGAAATGAGGAGTTGAATGTGACCGAGTTTTGGTTAGTATTATACGAAGAGATTTCGGGGACGAAATCTAAATAAGGGGGTAGGTTCGTAACACCCCAAAACCGGGTTTTAAGAATTAAATTATGAGAATGCCATCGGGTAAGTTTAATGACGACTTTTATAAGTTAAAGGCTTTGACTGGTTGGAAGATCAAAACCTATAGGTCAACAATAATTCTATATATTATGTAATGGCTTAGAAATATTGTGTCATAAATTTACAATTATGAACGAAAGTGTACTTAAGGGACCTAAAGTTTCAATTGACCAAACTTGTAACAAACTAAATATATCCTAGGAAGTTTTCCCAGGTTCCATATTTATCTATTTTATTCTAGAAAAGTGTAGAGGGTGCGTATGTCGGTTCAAAAAGAAAAAAAGAGGGAAAGAAAATTATCCTAGAGATCATGATAGTGAATTTAGTGTTTTACTTACTAGCAATCATCCCCACAAGTAAGTAATCTTTATTGATATGAATTGATGTATTATGAATTAGGGTTCTTGAAGATGAATTGAGGGTTATGGGTAAAAAGTGTTTTAAAGTAATCTAATGATGTTATAGAATATATGGGTCAAGTTATTGAAAAAGTTAGTAATTTGGGGGTTTTCATCATATGATCAAGATATGATCATATGATGATAAGAAATTGTAAAAAAGGTATGTTAATGGTTGTATATACCATTGTTATAGTATTTTGTTAAAGTGTTAAAACATGTGGTCGTGATTATTTGACTATGAACTAAGAGAAGAGATGGAAGTGATTTGTTGGTAAAATTAGCTTGGATATGAGGTAAGTAATATGACTATGACAAGATATTATATTGAGTTTGTCATATTTGTATTATATGTTATGAGTTATATGGATGTATTGTGGAAAGTCATGGAAAGCTTAAGAATAAGGTGTATTGGACTAAGAGTAGAATGGGGCTAGTTGGCTAAACTAGCTAGAATGTGGATCGCCTAGTTATGATGATAATGTTGATGTATGAAGTTTATGTTGGTATGGAATGAGGTAAGTGATAGTATCATCTTAGCCTCTTGGCTTAGTAAGTGTTATATATGATGCGAATGTGTATAAAAGATGTATGATATATTGTTATGTCTATTACTTACTAAGCGAAAGCTTACCGTTATAGTAACTGGTATTTTTTTATAGAAACATGAAATCATATATGTCTTGGATAAAGGGCCTTGTATATAAAATAAAGAGAGGAAGAGTTTTGGCTTATGAGTAGTAAGGTAGTCGTGGATTACCGAGCTCAAATCAAGGTTGAACCCCTAAGTGTCGTAAATAGTTCTTTAAAGTCGTCATAAGTGTCGAAGCATTTGTAAATGTAGAAGTTAAAGTATGTTAAAGTCGTTGGTTATAGATATGTGTTATAGTGTATGCAAATGAGTTAAAAATGGGTGTTTGGCAAAACACCTGTCACTTTGTAAAGAACATTTTCGTGGGTCGTTAAGACCACGAGTGTTATGAACATGATGTATTATCATGTTTAAATGTATTCTGGAAGCTCTTGTGATGTGTCAAGAAGCACAAGTCGAGTTTTGGGTCAACAAGGCAAGTCTGGTAAAATATGCAGGTCTGAGGCATTTAGCCGGCGGCTGGAAAGTCTAGACAGCGGCTAAAGGCCTCTTAAGGGCTTTAGCCGGCGGCCGGGAACCTTGGCCGACGGCTAAGTGCATCAAAAATGTTTTTCGGTTTTATCGTTTTTGTAAATGGCGTATAGAATGAAACGTAAGGAGTTAGAAGGCGTGCCACCTGCCGTTTTAAAGGTATTCGAGTCTACCTTCATTTAAAAATAAATCCAAGGAATGAATGGTAATTGATTTTGGTCATTTTATAAAAGAATGATAGAAGGTAATTTTTGAGTCATGCGTTTGAGCAAAGTTTTTTTTTTGGGGGTCAAATTTAGAGTCGGGAAAGAGGCGTTTTATAAAGGTATAAACAACTAATGCGTGTTTTAATACCGTAAACATACTCCTTAAGAGCACATTGTTACTTAGGTGTTACATCATCCTAAGACCTAAACACATTAATTCTGTCACAATTAAAGCATCCGCATAAAGCATCCTTATTTGCTGATTATAATCTATCTTAGGGATTAAGGCAATGGTGATCTTGTTAAACCCTAGCTCATAGAGACTTTACCCACTTATCGCTTAATGGCAATTTATACACTAGTAGTCTACTTGTCTAACTATCTAATGAAATCAGAATGTTACTTGTTGAATTATCTAGGTCACCTGCTAGTCAACACGATCAATAAACCATTGGCAATATCCAATTAACTAGTTAAGCCCGAAGCGTATCCTAGACACAGACTTAGAAGGACAATATTTGTGTAACTATGATTCTAGATGTATAAATCACTATATGGAGAGTTATCCCAGACTCTAGATCTACTTGGTCTGCTTCACTAGATCCAGTTGAATGATAGGTCGCATACAAAAGCGCGTAAACAAGTATAAATTGATAAACATAAACAAGCACTCAACGATAAATCAAGAAATCAAGATAAACAAATACCAAACATTCAGATCTTCATAATAATGGCTAATACCCAAAGGTATTAGCCTTCAAACGTCATAATAAATACAAGAGTAATTATTTAGCCAAGGTAAACTAACCGAGTTAACGAATGATACTAAAAACTAAACGATTACTAAAGTATATGGAATTACACGTTGTCTCCTATAGAATTGAATACGTTGCTCAACCTCTTTTGCTCTTTTTTTCCTCTGAAAATTGACTTTTGTGGTTTAGGTATCGAGAATATGATTTAGCACACTTAAAACTCGTTTTTGAGTTTTCTATTTATAAGGTCTGGAAGTCGGTTGGATAAGGCGTATCCATGAGTTGGATACGGCATATTAGGAATTTCTTAGAGTAAGGACCACGCTTGATATCTTCCAGAATATTATATTGATTCCATATCTTGAATACGGCGTATTTAGTCCTCTGGATAAGGCGTATTAAACTTTATTCCTCTATGGTCTTTGGTGAGTGCAGGCATGGATACGCCGTATCTTCCTTGATGGATATGGCGTATTGGTCTTTAGAATAGTAATCTTCAAAATATCTTCATTTAAGCTCCAGAATGCACGCCTTTTGCTATCTTTCACCAATCACTCCATAATTACTACAATTCTCAAATATAAATGATTAAGTAACAATTCTTTGCAATAATTATACAAAATGGGTTAATATTGTGGGATAAATGATGCTGTAAAATAGACGTTATTTGATGTCATCACACATACATATCCTTGATTTGACGTGTCATAATAAACCACAAAGTCGTCTGGTCCATCAGGCAATGTAAAATTAGAGCATTACATAAGTTATCCTTCAATGTCTGAAAGGCTTCTTCTTGTTCTGCGCCCCACTCGTACTTTTGGTTCTTCAACGTAAGTGATGTGAGGGGTTTGGCAATCTTTGAGAAATTTGCGATGAAACGTCGGTAGTAACCTGTCAATCCTAAGAATGACCGTATCTCTGATGGTGATTTAAGAGCTTTCCAATTCTTCATTGCTTCGATCTTACTGGGATCCACATGAATGTTGTTGTCGTTTACTACATACCTAATAAATTGCACTTCTTGTAGCCAGAATTCACACTTAGAAAACTTAGCATACAACTTCTCCTTATTAAGCAGCTCCAGAACTAACTTCAGATGAACCTCGTGGTCCTATTTAGACTTCGAGTAGATCAAGATATCATCGATATACACGATGACGAACTTGTCTAGATACGGCTTGCACACCCAGTTCATTAAGTCTATGAAAACCGCTAGTGCATTGGTTAACCTAAAAGGCATAACCCTAAACTCAAAGTGTCCATACCGTGTCCTAAATGCCATATTTGGAATATCTGCTTCGTGTACCCTTAGCTTATGATAACCGGAATGAAGATCTATCTTTAAAAAATAACGTGAGCCTTGAAGTTTGTCGAATAAATCATCGATCCTAGGGATCAGGTAACGGTTCCTAATGATCAGCTTGTTTAATTCTCGATAGTCTATACATATTCAGAATGAACCATCTTTCATCTTGACAAACAACACATGTGCTCCCCACGGAGAGTGACTTGGTCGAATAAAACCATTATCTTGCAGCTCTTGGAGTTGTTCAGACAACTCTTGCATTTTCGAAGGTGCTAATCGATACGGATACTTCGCAATCGGCGTCGCTCAAGGGTTTAAGTCTATGTGAAATTCAACTTGTCGGTGAGGGGGTAATCCCGATAGGTCTTCAGGGAAGTTTCGCACAATCAGGATGTCTTCTAAATTTTGTCCGTCTCCTTTCGTACTCTTCAGGGATTTCAGATTTTCTTCGGTTCGCTCTCTTTGAACCTGAAGTACCTCGCCCTTTGCCAACGGTATCCGAACTACCTTCTCATGGCAAACTATCTCGACCTTATGTTTCGATAACCAGTTCATCCTCACAATAACATCAAAACTCCCATGGCCAAACGGTATCAAATCTATGGTGAATAAGGAATCTCCTAATTCAAAAATGCACCCTCGGATAATCCTATCAGTTTCTATCTTTTTATCATTAGGTACTTCAATCACGTAACTAGGTCTAAAAATACTAGGTTTCACATTTAATAGGGGCATAAATTCAGTAGAAATAAAACTAAAATCTGCACTAGAATCAAATAATACAGTAGCAAACGAATATCAAATCAAAGGCTAGGAAACATATAAGGGATTTCACAGATGCAAATAGATGCGGATCAAATATCATGATAATCCTTTAAAAGAAAGGAATAGAATATTTTTTCTAATAGGAAACACAACCGAAAGAATCAACAAGCGTACCATAACAAAAGGAGCACATATCGAATAATGATATGTATCAAGATTGATAAATGAGTAAGATAGAATTCTTATACCAATAATCGACTTTACCCGAGAGAACTAACTAAATACTGTTTGTTTTACAAAAATCATTTTAAAACAAAAAAAAACTTTTTAAATATAAAAATTCATTTTAAATATAAAAAATCATCTTAAATATACTCTTTGTAAAACTCATTTAAACATGGTTTTCATAAATAAAATCAAAAGGTAGTTATATAAAAGTGTATCACATCTTACTCGTATAAATCATTTTAAACCTAGTTTTAAAAGTCAACCGATATCACATCATTTTTCATAAAAATCATTGTAAGCATAGTTTTTTTTATAAAAATATTTTTCACACAAAGGAGACCGTATAACAAAAGGATTATCACATCACCGCGAGAGAAATCAAAGGGGAGTATATGAAGCAATGACAAAAGAGAGTACGAGTATGAAATATTACGAACCTGACAACAATTTTTTTGAATATTACCGATATCACATCATTTTTCATAAAAATCATTGTAAGCATAGTTTTTTTTAGAAAATTAGAAGACAATCATATAAAAGCAATATCGTAATAAACATCATTCACCAAATAAGTTTTTTGGGAATTTGGTAGTATTTATGGTTTGAAACGGGACCTCCCTAACACATCCATCTCAACATAACTCGAGCAAATTTGGATATATCTATCACAACGTTCTCCTATATATACGCACCTTGGCACCTACTTACTCTCAATAAAAGACACAACAAGGATACACAACCAAAAAATGACTTAAGAGCGAGCGATCCACACTTTTACAGAGCTCTTCACAAACAGAACAACATCTCAATGGCTCGATTATGTTTACACTGCTCTATCACTGGAGTGATGTGGAGGACGCGGTAGTTATTTTGAACGCTTCTAATGTAAAAATTTTATACGACCAGAAAGCGAGTTACAGAGTCTATAGTTCAACACATCATATATAATACAATGACAGCGAGAGAACAAGCGATAACTATACAAATGTTTAAAAGAGAGATCCGGATTACAGACCCAAAAATAAGTTTTGACTTTTTAAATATTAAACTAGTATGATAATAGAGAGAATCTTTGATCAAATTTTTGAGTGGGGCAAAATATATTTTGTGTTTAGGGTACAAGTTTATGGGATAGATGTTTAAAGATAATTTTTTATAAAATTGCAAGATAGATTTTGTGAATGGACGATGTGTTGTTTTTGTGAAAGTGTTTTGGTGTGTTAGCAACAACAAACACAGATAGATAGACACTTATGAAGATGGATTGGGTAGATGTTATATATTGATTACGGATAGAAGAAAGCAATATAGTAAATGCTGCTCTACATAGATTGTTTCTAGTGATATGATGTTAATATATGAGTTGCATAATAGACAAAGAAAGGGTAGAGAGAGAGAAAGTAATTAGAGAAAAGGAGGAGTAGGAGGAGTAGATGAGGTAGTGAGAGAAAGAGTGGGAGGGAAATGAGAAGATAGATTTCAAAGCTTATCTCATCAAGTGATGAGATGGGGTATTTATACCCTTTACAAGTGAGCTCTCAAGCTCTTGGCTTTTTCATAGCCTTATCTTGTGACTACATTTTAGTCATGAGACCTTTGCCTAACTATTACACATTAATATTTCACTATTTATTACAATACTATTATCTCAATAAGATAACTAATTTTTGTATTCCTAACAATCTCTCCCTAAGGGATGATCATTGAGATATCTCTTTGATTACATTAATGATCAACACTTTCTATTCCTAACAATCTCCCCCTAAGGGATGATCATTGAGATCTCTATTATGACCTTGATCTTTGATCTTTAATTCTCGTTGTCTTTAGTCTTGTTGTCTAATAGTGGTCTCGTTCCAATCATGCTCTTGTGATCTAATCTTTATCTTTTATTTGCCTTCGTCTTTGCCTTTGAGATCTTTTCATATCATCGTTTCTTACTGTGAATCCATCTTGATTTGTATTTTGAAGTTTTAAACCAATATACTATCGTTTAAGCCCATCTAAGATAATAATAACAATGATTGATAACACGCAGCGGAATAATAAAGAACACAATCAAAGTTATGAACAGAGGGTTTTCTAATTCCTACTATAACAAACTAATAAGTCTAACCCCCTAACCCCTTTTTATTTTAAAAAACCCAAAACCAACAACGCATTTATTTGTGTGTCTAGACTCTCATTAGAGAAGTCTAACTATGAATGGATACCTAAAACCTATGTCTATGATCTCTTTATATAGGGAGAGATCAAGACTTACAAAGGAAACTAATTCCAGTCAACAATTATATTAAATACTTAGTCAATGTATTTAATATGGTTGACTAAATAATTAGGAAACTAAATCAGCATTAATCTTCAAGTTGTAATTAATCTTCAATCAGCATTAATCATTGTTTGACTGCATTAAATGAGAAGATAACTATTGTTTGACTTCAAGTCTTCTAGAATCCCATAATGCTAAATTAGTCCTTCTTGTTTCATTATTTTATTCATTTTGTCTCATCAAATCAAGAATCCCAACAATCTTCCCCTATTTGATGATGACAAAACAAACAAAGTCGCGTACAAACATCCCCTTAATTAGAGAAGTTGAGATGTAATCATCTCCTTGAATGAAACAAACTTCCAAGCTTACTTTGTGTCATGTCACCAACATAAATACTGCAATCAGTATATCTGTAGTCTTCACTTTCCCCTGTTTGAAATCATCCAATAAGGGGGTCTTCTTGTAGATATCAACTTGTAAACATTTCCCTCTTCAGTGGTGCATGTAGATGGATAAACATAAATCATTAAACATCCCCTAAACCATATTTTTTACATACTCTTTGAATCTTCGAACTCTTAGGTCCCAAGTGGTAACACTGATAGAAGAAAAATAGAGTATATACGAATTTGATGAAGAAGTGAATCTTCCAAGCTTGTGCCCATTATCTCTTGTACAATTCCAACGATGTTTTTAACTCATACTCGCTAAGTGTATAAGCATACCCGCAATCTCTTGATAAGTATCCTCATCACTAAATGAGACACAAGCACATAACGTAACTCCTTCAAGATATCAGGAATCGGGCTCGATAGATAATCTAATATTGTATATGTTTCGGGTTTAATCCCAAACAAAACCCGAGCCCGGGTCCTAGTTAAATATCCCACGCGTCATAGGGATATATATATATAGATATTTTCATAAGAAAATATCTAAGTAATCACAAATATCTTTTTTCTAAATCTATCTTTTTTCTCTCATCTCTCTCTCCTCTCTCTCTCTACACCATCTTCTCTTTTTCTAGTTTCTAGTTCCGATTTGTGTTGTGATTATATGAAGTGAAGTGTGAATCGGGTTCCTACAACATGGTTGCATGAAACATGGAAAAGGACTAGTACTAACTCTCTTTTGATTGGCGGATCGTTTTGGTCCCCCTTTGTTAAACCACGATCTAGCCATCTAGGATATAATAACAATGATTAACAAACACGCAGCGGAATAATTAAGAACACAATCATTGTTATGAACAAGGTTTTCTTATTCATAAGACTACTAATAAACTAATAAGCACATAGATGATTCATGACTCATCTATGGCTAACTACAACTATTACACGACACACGCTCTATGCGTTTCTAGACTCTCATTGGAGAAGTCTACTATGAATGGATGGATAAAACCTATGTCTATGATCTCTTTATATAGGGAGAGATCAAGACTTACAAAGGAAACTAATTCTAGTCAACAATTATATTAAATACTTAGTCAATGTATTTAATATGGTTGACTAAATAATTAAGAAACTAAATCAGCATTAATCTTCAAGTTGTAATTAATCTTCAATCAGCATTAATCACTGTTTGACTGCATTAAATGAGAAGATAACTACTGTTTGACTTCAAGTATTCTAGAATCCCATAATGCTAAATTAGTCCTTCTTGTTTCATTCTTTTATTCATTTTGTCTCATCAAATCAAGAATCCCAACAATCTTCCCCTATTTGATGATGACAAAACAAACAAAGTCGCGTACAAACTTCCCCTTAATTAGAGAAGTTGAGATGTAATCATCTCCCTGAATGAAACAAACTTCCAAGCTTCCTTTGTATCATGTCACCACATATAATAAGCTGCAAATCATATATCTGTAGTCTTCTTCCCCTTTTTGTAATCATCCAATAGGGGTCTTCTTGTAGATATGAAACTTGTAAACATTTCCCCTTCAGTGGTGCATGTAGATGGTTAAACATTTAATCAATAAGCTTCCCCTGAAACCAATATGTTTACCATCTCTTGAATCTCGAACTCTGTAGGCTCCAAGTGGTGATCACTGATGAAGAAAATAGAGTATAACGAATTTGATGAAGAAGTTGAATCTTCCAAGCTTGTGCCTTATATCTTGTACTATCCACGACGTTGAACTCATACTCCTAATGTATAAGCAGACCGCAATCTCTTTGACAAAATCCTCATTCTCTATAATGAGACACTGAGCACAATAACGTAACTCCTTCAAGTGATAGCAAATGTGAGCATTAAGCACCCTAAGTTTATAAATCACACACCTTTGCTAGATTCGTCAAGTCTTCGTCACCATACAAACCAAACAAGTTACCTCCAAATGTTGTACGTCATTTGAGATATGATAAAACACAAACCTGTGAAACCCAACTACAACATCAAATAAGCAATATTCAATTGTCTTCATAATCACCTCTTCAATAAATCTCCAAACCGAGCCATAAAATAAATAAGAATAAACTGAATAAAATCCAGTTCTATCCGAGATCCAAATCCATCCAAGAAACAAACATGTGTGTCGTCTTCAATCACCAATGAAAACCTTATAGATCCTAGATATCAAGAGCAACCTGCTCTGATACCAATTGTGAAACCACGATCTAGCCATCTAGGATATACTAACAATGATTAACAAACACGCAGCAGAATAATTAAGAACACAATCTAGCCACGATCTAGCCATCTAGGATATACTAACAATGATTAACAAACACGCAGCGGAATAATTAAGAACACAATCATTGTTATGAACAAGGTTTTCTTATTCATAAGACTACTAATAAACTAATAAGCACATAGATGATTCATGACTCCTCTATGGCTAACTACAACTATTACACGACACACGCTCTATGCGTTTCTAGACTCTCATTGGAGAAGTCTACTATGAATGGATACGTTTGCACGATGAAGCCTTAATACCTTCTAACCAGTTAAAACCACAAACTGCTTTCAAATAGCAGTACCAAATCATACACGCAACATCATTAGGTTATCATAGGATCATCGTGTCAGCAATAATAATCATGAGCGCCACTTGGCAGAATTAACATGAAAACCAAGCAGTACTAAGTTCCTCGTTGGCAGTATAAATATCGATGTAGCAGTATTAAACACATAGCTAGCAGTCTTAATTTGTGAGAGCAGTACTAAAAACTCACAAGCAGTATTAATGAGCACGATCAGCATTAAGTCTTTTCTTCTGGCAGTAAACGAGCGGTACTAATGTTGATTATCAATCAAAACCATAACCACTCAGCCATGAATGTGCCAGCTTCATCAAGACCAGAAACTAGGTTTCTTGAACTTTGTTATAGTGACTGTATGTCAAAACCTAACAACAGAAAACCTTTGACGTATAACTTCATTCTTTAATTCTCCATACTGTTGCTATTAAATAACACGAACAACAAACATTTTCTGAGCATTCACAAACATCAGATCCAAACTCACTAATAGACTTGTTGGTTTTTAGAATTTAAAGTTTCTTTGTCGGCACCTTTTGCTGTTCATTATTCATCTTTATCACTGCTTTTGATAATACAAACAAATCATAGAACCTGATGTCTCTTTTCTGCTACAAGCGACTCAACATAGTAGCCATTAATATCAATAGAACACGCTGATCCTACTAACATCAGGTATAACAATTCCTTATTTTTCGTTATTTTCCATTAATTAGGGTTTGGTAACAACCTTGTTTTAACCAAAATCACCTTTTTTATCAAAAACAGATAATGAACACGAAAATAAAAACCTTGTAAACGATAGATATTTGATTTCATCGAGCAAACCTGCTTGATACAATTGTTGGCATCGTTTTACTGGATAGAATCTTACCTTCAGCTTGCAAAGAGTTTGCTCATTTTAGATAATTCTAAAGTAACAATAATGGAAACACTGAGTAAACACTATTGATTAGGCGGAATCTAATCAATAATGATAGAAGAATAATATGAATATCACAAAAACTTTTATATTAAACCATTGAATCTGCCTAGTTTAAAGATTACTAAGTTGATTATATCGAATCTATATGATCTGTGTAGGACTATATCTCTAACTATGACTAGGGTTCCTTTTATTGACTAAGAAAACCATAAAGGTTTTACAAAACGGCGTATGAAAGATTAATGCATATCCTTTCCTAAGAATTTCTTATGCATTATCTGTCTAACTCTATCCTAACTTCTGCGTAAGCAGACTTGACTATTTTATAAGCAGTATTATAATATTCTACACACTTCCTAGTATCCTAAACTTATGATAATCCTTCTACCAGTACTAACTATGTAACTAGCAGAACTAACTATAATACACTAACAGAATTAAGTCTGTTATACAAAATTCCTAACAACTTATTAAGTAACTTTTAAAACCACTAGTTTATATATAATTTTTACACATAAACCACACTTGTGCAATACTTTTACTACAATTCCCATATGATGTTAACATCCATATAACATATATAAAAGTATATCATACCATGATCACAAGTAAAAATCCATTTTTCATGTAAATAAGTTTCCTATATGCTGATTAACTACATAGACATAATATACATATGAAATCACAAATGTAAAGAGATTAAGGTTTTTAGATAAGCTTAATATGATGTATGATGATGAACAACAATGTTTAAATCCTTGTTTAGCAAACAAACCCTAGCTTCTAAGAAAATGAAAACCCTAAATCCAAAGAAACCCTAATCTTAATCCTTGCTTTTTTAACCCTTTTAAACTCTAAACTAAAACCTTCAATACACCTTGATGTACCTTAGATATGAAGTGAGAACACTTGTATGCTTGCTAAATAAAAGTATATGGATTGTGTATGTGTGTGTTTCATGCCGTGAGTAAGAGGGAAAAGGGAGATAATGAGTGAGTTTTTCTAGTGAAAATGTGAAGTGTGTGAGAAACTAGCAATAATGTATCTTATATATATATTACAAGAATGAGTCTCCTGTTGTCTTGTAGTGAATGTTCAAAAACCAAGGACATAGTACAAGGGTGGAGGGGGTGACGGCATCATAAAGGATTTTAAGGAATAGAGGTGGTCAAGTTCACCAGTCATAATCTTATGTTTTTAATTACAAGAGGAAGACTTTTGTTCAATGAAATTTTGTTACAGGGATTTCAAGATATATTAGTGTGCTAGATGTCACCTAAGATGTGAATCATCCCATGAAAATAAGGGCTTAGAATTGACTAGGGATTTCTTTGATATTTTGGTATAATACTTGCACTTTCATTATGTAAAGGTTAAATAAATATGTGTATTCTTGCAAAGTGTAAGTTTTGGTTAGTTTATTTTTGAATAAAATTCGGCTAATGTGAGATAAAATATGGGCTTGCATTTGTGTATAAAAACTTTAGGTAGTTGGGTATAAATAATGGGTATTTGTGACGCGTTAGAAAAGTTTGGTGGTTTCAGGTATGCCTAAACGTATTGTTATCGCGATAAAGTAGAAACACTTTCGTAACCAATAAAAATAAAATATGCAAAGATAATAATTGTACTCCAAATAATTATCTAACACTTGCTTGATGTAAACATTTAATTGTTTGATGCTCGTTTATGTAAAATATTTTTGTATTTTTATATAAAATAAAAAGAAAACTTTCACATGGAAAGGATCTTCAAGGCTCGAATACAAACTAAACCCGCCTGAAATCGCTTACACTTCCCCGGCGAAAGTGGCGCGCCATTTTGATATTCATCAAATACAACCCTCTTAATAAAATATATTTATAAAAAATATATAATATACGTATACGTAAGCTAAGTATCTTACAAATTATTCTTAGGAAAGAATAACAAGTAATCAACAAGGGTATCGTTCTCCTAGGTGAGAGGTAAATGGAAATTTACGAGTATGTCGAGAATCGAGCTTGAATGTCATAAAAGATTTGATTTTGGATTCTATTTCTACTAATAAAAATGCAAAATCATATAAGACAAGTAAACAAATAAAGCAATTACGAATTAAGCACAAAAACGCTAACGGGAATTTAAAAATGCGACAAGTAAGCAAATAAATCAAAATTTAACCCTAAAAATGTTTTTTTATTTTTTATAAATCCTAAATGACTAACAATAATTTTAGAAAAAAGAATTATATTTTTTTGATTTTTATTTTATTTATTACGAATTAAAAACAATTTTAATCTAAATTAAACATTAAAAATATTAAACTAATTAAAAAAATTCTGAAAAAAAATTACAAAAAATACTTTTAACTATTACTAATACAGGAAAAATAAAACTAGAAAATAAGCCTCAAGCTATAAGCTGTAAAATAAGCAAATAAGACAATTAAGCAAAACTGGAAAGACCCCTTTATAAATAAACTGGTCCAAGGGTCTTATGAAAAAGACCCAAGGGCCCAGTGGTAAGAGAGTGTGTGTGTAAAGCTAAGGTCGCAGGTTCGAGTCCCGGCCCTTAGTTTCTTTGCACTTATTTTTATTTTTGTAAAATTTTTGGAAAAACTTAAAGAACACATTAAAATAAGCAATATTTATAACTAAAACTTAATATTAAGCTCAGAATAAGCTCTTAAAGATGACAGTTTTAAAGAAAACTTACTAATTGACTTATAAGCAAAACTGTTTGGATTTTTTGTGACATAATAAGCAAAGGACAACTCAATAAGCTAAAACAGATTAACACCTAAACCTAATAAACACTAAGGACAGGAAATAAGCAAACAAAATAAGCTAAAAACATCAAAAAACAATAAAACAGTTAACTCTAAGTTGGACTTGACAGACTCATTTACTATTCTTTAAGCTAAATTTTAAAGCTAATAAGCTAAGTCAAATAAGCTAAAAACCAAAAAACAGATT
>BQNB010067541.1:3809-34167 GCA_026074375.1 Tanacetum coccineum | reverse complement strand
TTTAGGATTATGAGAGTGTACCGGTAGTATATTAAATTCTAGAACTTGTTTTTGTGATGCATCCCGAGACCGCATAATAATTGTTAGGATTTGTTTGATAAGAGGCATTAGGAATAACCCATGTTTTAAACCTGTAATTGTTATGATGGTCACACCGATCATATAACTATCCCACACCCTTGTCATGCACTCACCTTTAGTGCAGAATACCCCCAGTACAACCCTCCGATCCTATCATTTTTTACGGTTCTTGTAATTTCCTGGTCAAGCCGGACTATTAATGAAGAGCATTGTCACCCTTAAACCAATCGTTACACCCAAATAGCCTTAGCCCGCCTTGTATGTACTCATTTTTAGTACATTATTGTTTTAACCCAAGTTAATTATTTGAGTACACGATTTCTATGTCCTTATCCTTCTAAATACTATTTTGGGACGATTGGGATTCATGGTAGTATGTATTTTGCGGAAGAATGGGGAAGAAAAGTTAAGTCAATAACCCTATACATTTGTTAGATGATCTCTATGTTATTTTGATCCACCTCAAATCGGGGCATTAGTTAGGTTGTAAATCTCTAGCATGTAAAAGCTCAAGTGTAGGGGTACGTGTTATAAACCCCAAGTTATGATGTATTATGTTATTCAAAAAAAAGAGAAAAGAAAAAGAAAGAGATTGATGTAGAGTTGTGTAGAGTTTGTATATCTTCATCCAAGTCTTGGCTTAGCAACCAAACCAACGTGTATCCGTGTAAATAATTAGCTAACCCTTCTACCCAAAGCCACCCAAATGTATCACATCCGTTTTTGTTTCCATTATATGTTATCTTATACCTACACCTCATAACCCTTTAAAAGACCTCTTCGATAGTAATGAATCATGCTTACGCTTAGCAGCGGAGGTTTGATCCTTTCCCAAGCCTATGGTAATTTATATGCTATGACAGGTAATTAGTGTTGATTTTTCGTTTCCCCCTTATGTTATAATTTATTATACACCCGAGTGAAAGAGAGAATCCCAAACACTTATGTGAGGTGCTAGTATTTACTTTCTGAGCTTTTAATTACGAGGTCTAGAAGGTTGTGTTGTAAAATACTTTTAAAGAGTAGGTAAAATGACCCTCATATTGCTATTGTCTAGGTAGAAAAGCCCATTTGCTTGAGGACAAGAAAATCCCAAGTGTAGGGGTATTTGATGAGGTGTCATTTTATACACTTTTTCAGGGTCGTTTAACCCCCTAAATCGTGCATTTATGCCCAAAATAGGTACTTAATCGTTCCTTTTCATGTATTCAGCATTTGGAGGGCATTTGGAGGAAATACACGTGACTTGGGCTCATGTGGAGAAGAAACGGACAAGACTACGGACCTACACCAACATCTCTCAAGAATTTTTACTCAAAAGCTGGAGACGGCGTCACAGATTACACGTGACGCTGTCACAACCCATCTCAAGACGGCGTCACAAGATCTCCAAACGGCGTCAGAATGTATGACCCAACCCATTATCTAGAATATTCTATTCATGACGGCGTCACGATTAAAATGCGACGCCGTCACAACGATTTCCTATATATACAAATCCGTTTTTAGGGTTTTAAGTGTGTAACTTTAGAGTAAAAGAAGGGGACGAATCCTAGTTCATTTAGTAGCTGTTAGGGACAATTTTAGGGCCTCAAAACCATATTGTACTTCCTTTAATTCATGTTTTAATTAAGTAAGACTATCTTAATCATTCAATATGCCTTGTTGTGATTCTTATCTGTTATTACTTTATCTTTAACATGCTTGGCTAAACCTTCTATTGTGTTTATTTATAATTGTATGAAACCTAGGATGTAGATCTTAGTGGGGTTGCTTCTTTTGATGAATATACATGTTAGGTCTTAGATAACCAGCTTTTGTCTGTATCTCTATTGATATGTCTAAGAAAACATGATTGTGTAGAAAGGATACAATCGGGTAACAGTCTTCATACTACCTTGCCCCTTATATGGTTGATCCACTCTTAATATATTTCAATTGCATTTAATATACTCTTAGGATCTTGTTATAGTCTTATATACCTACTTGTGCGTTGCCTTAACGAATATTAAAGAGACGACGGGTTCGTGTAATTCGTTCATGACTTAGGAAATAATTACATAGATCATCACAAGTGTGGCAAAGCAACAACACTAGGAGAAGCAATCTAGGGAGTAATACATGATTAAATAAACACAATCTTTTATTATATTGTTATCACCAGTAGCTTAGATTATTATTTAGTTTAATAGCTAAAACCAACCAATCTCTCAAACATATGATTTACCTGCTTTCTTATAAACATAAAAACATAAAAAGAATCTTCTCTCAACCTTTAGAATTCTGTTAGACCGTGATCAAAACCTTCCCAACCCATTCCCTTTGAGAACGATAACAACCGTCAAGTCTTGCCTATACTACATAACAACGGTTAGGTACACTGCCCAGGGAGTTGTAAAACTTCTTGTAGAAGTCCCTTACGACAACAGCAACACAACGACACTATCAAGTTTTATGGTGCCGTTTGCGGGGGAATTGAGAATTAAATTTGATTTTTATTTGATATTTAAATTAGATTAGATCTAACCCTTAGGATTAGTGTGATTTAGATTAGTGTATAATTGTGTCTTTAATTGTTTTCTTGTATTGTTTGCGTATTTTAATTATTTTCTCTAATACACTATTCTGGTCAATAACTCGATACGGCGTATCCACTTCCATTGAATACGGTGTATCCAACTTTCTGACCAATACAGCGTATCCGTTCTCATTCAGCAATACGACGTATCCGATTATTTGTATACGGCGTATTGACTAAAATTTTCAAAATCTTTTGCAAGTCTATTTCTTTATAATAGCTTTACTTTAAATCATGTCTTATTTTTCAGAAAGAACCTTCGGACTTCGTCCATATCATTTTACTTACCCGGAAAGGAGATTAATGATGGAAGAAATGTTATACAAATTTATCGACGAAGTAAAACGTGAGCAAGAGGAGATGAGAGCATTCATCCATGAATTTAGAACAACAAACGATCTCTTATTTAAAGAAAGGAACAATTCATTAAGCTAGCTCAGGTTTGAGGTACAACCATTGTTTACATATCACCACACACAGGGACTAGTATAGTCAACATAGGATTCTTATTTAATGTGTGGTCGTATAAATACCCCTCTATGACTTTCATATAAGGGTTGAGTCTTTTGTATCTTCCATAATTTTTATCAAGTTTACTTTATCTCTCTACTTTCTCTCACTAAAATGGCTATCATATGGTTTGAATCACCAAGACCACCGAATCATAGTTTTCGTGTTTCTTTCAATTGGTATCAAGAGCCTCGGTTCCAATCTTGGGTCGGGTTTATCATGTGTCCAGTTGGTCTTGTTTTTTGTTATCTTAAATATTTCATGTTTCAAATTTGTCACTAGTGTCTCAAAATCTGTCACAAATTGGGTTATTATATTGTCCAAATCTTTGTCTCGGTTGTCTAAAAAAAATAGATCTGAAAACTTTTTTCTGGTCAAAGTTTTAGCACTTTACCTGGTCATGAGTTATGTAGGTTTGTTGGGGTGATATTTACTAATTTTGTAGCATTTTTTTAAGGGCCTGTTTCTGCTTATTTTATGTCCGATTTTGGTGCTTAACAGCTTGTTTTTTTAAGTTTTTCTGGGCTTATTTTCTGGTTTCATCAAGACAATTGGTGAAGATGAAAAAGGACAAGAAAAGCAAGGACAATGGTACAACATGAAGAAGCACCCGAATTAGCAAATTCTTCATTAATTGAATTCGCAGATCCGAATTGGCAACTTCTTCAGTAACCGAATTCGCAGATCTGAATTGGCAACTTCTTAGCCAACCGAATTCGCAGTTTCAGTGTTGTCCGAATTAGCAGTTTACCAGACCCAACCGAGTCAACTCGGTATTTACCGAGTTGACCCGGGTCGACTCACTGAGTCATGACAACAAGTCTAAACAAAGACAGAAAGGTAGAAAGAAGAGATGACAGACTCAAACCCAAAATAAACCAAAATTAACAACAATCAACAACTACATCAGCCAACATCCCACATCAACAACAAATCCATCATCTAATTACAAACCCATCGTCACATTTTATCCACAACAAATCCAAGACTAAACCTAAACTCTTCGTCACATAAATTAATAACATCTACATCTCCTTTAATCATCCATGACTCGAAGCACAAAACAAAATTAAAATCAAGATCTCAGATTCGTTCATCAAAAGCAAAGATCCTTATCAATCTTGTGTGTGTGAACGTAATCCATCATTGATCCTTGTAGGTTAATAAACCCATTCAATATTCGAATTAAAAGATTGATCTTATAACACTTGGGTTATAGATCCTTTCTTTGTTTCGATTTAGAAAACAAGAAAAACGAATTAAAATACAACCTACCTGAGACCTCTTAATTAAGATCTTGATGCCGCTGCTAGTTGGTGCTCGGTCAAAAGGGATCTAAATAAAGAAAAGGTGGTGTGTTTGTGTTCGTTCGTCATGAGCAGAATGATGGAAAATGTGTCGTGTGTTTGAATCGTATATGGGATTTGTATGAAGAAGTGATAAGAAATAAAGGGATCTTATTGTTTTTAAAGATTAACTTTGAAGTCAGTGACTTTTGGTGACTGAGGTTATTGTTGAGGGAAAAACAATAAGTGGTGGCATATTGAAAAGTGATTAGGGTTACTAAATGGGAGTGTTTTTAGGGTATTGATTTTTATATCCTACTAAATCTAAGTGAGTTGGTTACAGTTGTTGAATGGGCCGAATAATATCTCTTATCTTTTGTGTGTCACGCATTTACAAAGAATGGAGGCGTGGGGTAAGTTGCTATTTTTGGGCTTCATATTGATTTTCACGATTTAGCTTTCATTTGGGCTTAAATGAGACATAAATGACTATTGGGCTTGCTTATTTCTTCACTTTCTATACTCAGTTGGTTTGATGGGTTGATGCATCATCCGAATTTGCACTATAAAGTGTAATATTCAAAATTTGATTATTATTGAAATATGCAAAGTGTTTGGTTAATGGTTAATTATAGTTGGGGTTTAAACATGACAAAGTGACTAGATTAATTGATGAGACCGGGATCGATGCTTATAAAGAATCATGGAATTTAATTTGTAATGGCTAGATTTAGAGTTAATTTTTCTAAGTGACTACGAAGTGGATCGGGTATCACTTATTTGAGATTAAAGTTGACTTTCACGAAGGCGTGAACTTATTTTATCTTGAAGTCGAAATTTAGTCATTCATAATTTGTTGGATGCATGATGTTCAATGATAACTTGCTCGGGCTTAACAATTTGGATGAAATCTTAGATTATTTAGCTTCCAGCAGTCGGGGTGGATGGTTGAAGACCTGGTTAACTATCACTTAAAGGAGATACATTGTAGTTCTCAGTGTCACACACAGAAGTCGTTTTCGATAATCGTAAAGGGTGATGAATGTCTCATACTTTGCTTGGTAAGTATTGAGTTTCTCTACACTATTCTTCCAATATTAGTGCAAGCTTAAGTCACAAAAACGGGGAATACTACTTCAGTTTCAAGTTTGGTATATCAGGTTTACTTCATCAGTGGTTACTTCAAATAGCCTACAAAACGGTTGGTAAAATGATAGCCAGAGAGAGGTTATGAGTAGAGATTTGATCAGCTATTGATTCTCACGGGTTAGATCTGAGCTAATTTATTCTTCACACAAGTACTCAAGTAAATGTGCGTCCAAGGTTTTGCTGATTCAGACGTGTCGAAACCAGCAAGGGGGAAGGAGTAGATTCACCCTTGAGTCTTTGCCTTTCTTTTTCTTGAAAGCTTGACATAGGGCATCTTTCTTGAATTTTTTTTAAGTTAGGTCATGTCGAGAAGACAAATGTCATAACCGCAGAGAATATCAGCTCTTTAACTTGTGGCTTTTGGGTGCATTTCTTCAGACACATGGGGGAAGTAATATCTTAAGAACTTTAGTATGCATTATTTGAATTTCCAGGGGAAAGTGTTGTGTGAAGAATTATTCAAGCGTGAGAAGATACGTTGCTGATCCAGATAATGCTTACCCCAAATGATCAATCACTAAGCTTATTCTTAAAGGAGCAGTAATATTTGATGTGGTATCCTACCAATTCCGTTGTGCACTTAATTATTCTAAGCCTGTAGGAAAGCTTTGAAACTGATGAAGAGAGGATTGCTAGTTTGGGGGGAAGCTTTGAAAGCTTCTAATTAAATAATATACGGCATGAATTAAGGGGAAACTGATTCATTGCTAGTTTAGGGGGGAGCTTTAAAAGATTCTAAATGAAGATTATGTGGCATGAATTAGGGGGAAGCTAATTAAAAAGTTTTTCCTTAACCAGAAGTGTATGGGTTGCTTAGTTCGTGCCTATTACAATATTTCTCCTACAAAGTACTACAAAGATGATTCATATTGGAGTGCAAACTTGAAGTCAAACACCACAGAAGACATCATCAGCATTGGAAACTTCATGGAAGTTCTTGTTCTTAATCATTATGTACTTGTTAGAAAAATATTGTACGTAATTCCGTATATCATCCCATAGGGGAAGATTGTTAGGAATTCACTTTACGTGACGACATTTACAGAATTACCATTGTTTACCATATCACCACACACAGGGACTAGTATAGTCAACATAGGATTCTTATGTAATGTGTGGTGGTATAAATACCCCTCTATGGCTTCCATAGAGGGGTTGAGTCTTTTGTATCTTCTACAATTTTTATCAAGTTTACTTTATCTCTCTACTTTCTCTTACTAAAATGGCTATCATATGGTTTGACTCACCAAGACTACCGGATCATAGTTTTTGTGTTTCTTTCTAATGATCAATAATACTTCGATATCAAATCTGGAAGTTAAAGGAGTGACCTACTAGAGGGGAAAAAACAACGACTCAAGATGTTCAAGATAATGACACCAATATACGTACCAAAGAACCCCTAGTAATAAATCACGACGAACCAATTGAATCAAACGAAGTCCTTACCAAAGACCAACCCCAGAAGACCGACGAACCTGTTGTTCAACCAACATGTGAAGTACAAACGCCACCCATCCCTTTTCCCCGAATATTGAGAAAAAAAAAGAGGCTCAACAGAAAAAGTTCTTGGAAAACCTGAAGCAACTCCACATCAATTTGCCTTTTATCGAAGCACTCACTCAAATGCCAAAGTATGCCAAATTTTTGAAAGGTTTGCTAACAAATAGGGCCAGACTCGAAGAAGCTTATACGGTCACTATGGATGAAAGATGCTCAGCGGTATTATTAAACAAGCTTTCATTAAAAGAAAAAGACCCAGGGAGTTTTACTATTCCTTGTGACATTGGCCATTTACATATTAATAATGCGTTAGCAGACCTGGGAGCTAGTATAAGCTTGATGCCATACACGATGTATGAAAAACTCGGGTTAGGGGAACCAAAAGCTACTAGAATGAGTTTGGAGCTGGCAGACAGGTCAATCCAATACCTAAGAGGAATAGTTGAAAATGTGCTCATCAAAGTTGATAAATTCGTCCTTCCAATAGACTTCATTATCTTAGATATGCCCGAAGACTCTAGAGTTCCTATAATCTTAGGAAGACCATTTTTGGCAACTGCTCGAGCTATGATAGACGTGTTTAATAAAAAGATAACGCTAAAGGTAGGGGACGATGAAGTAATCTTCGACATGGACCAATCAATCAAGAGATCACCAGCCGAAGATGATGAATGCTACGGGGTTGATGACTTGGACGACACAATCAACGTAGAGGCCCAGGAATTACTGGCAAACGATACGACTGATTCATTTTTATTAAAAGGGCTGGAGAAATCAATTGAATAATCGGACCTTGAAAGTTGTGAATACAAAGCTTCTGATGACTCTGATTCAATACGGCGTATCGAATCTATCAATACGATGTATCCAGTTGCGTAGAAAACGACAGAACCCAATAAAGTTGAGAGGGAACAACTTTATTCGGCTAGCGTTAACGATATCGATGAGAAGAAACCTGAGCTGAAAATTTTGCCTCAACACTTAGAATACGCATAGCTCCATGAAGACAAATCTTTTCCCATAATTATCTCATCCGAATTTTCCAAAAGGGAGAAAATGTTACTTCTGCAAGTATTGGAGAAATGTAAGGGGGCAATTGCTTGGAAAATGTTGGACTATAAGGGAATCAGTCCATCGTACTGCACACACAAGATTCTAATGAAATATGACTACAAACAGGTCATTCAACCCCAAAGGCGTCTAAATCCCAAAGTCTAAGACGTGGTGAAAAATGAGATTTTGAAGCTACTTGATTCAGGTCTGATCTATCCAATCTCGGATAGTTCGTGGGCCAGTCCTATCCACGTAGTTCCAAAGAAAGGAAGGATGAATGTAGTTCTGAATGACAATAATGAGTTAATTCCTTCTCGCACAGTTATAGGATGGCGAGTGTGCATTGGCTATTGTAAACTCAACGATGCAACTCAAAAGGATCATTTCCCTCTTCCCTTTATTGATCAAATGTTAGAGCGTTTATGTGGGAATGAATATTACTATTTTCTTGATGGTTTTTCAGGATTCTTCCAAATTCCGATCGCACCCGAAGATCAAGAAAAGACAATGTTCACTTGTCCTTATAGTACTTTTGCTTACCGACGAATGCCATTTGGATTATGCAACGCACCAGCTACTTTTCAAAGATGCATGACGACAATTTTTCATGACATGGTGGAAGACTTTATGGAAGTATTCATGGACGACTTCTCGGTATTCGGTAACTCTTTTGATTGTTGTCTAGCTAATTTAGATAGGATGCTTGCTAGATGTGAAGAAACCAACCTTGTGCTGAATTGGGAAAAATGTCATTTTATGGTAAAAGAAGGGATTGTTTTAGGACACAAAATTTCTGGGGCTGGAATTGAGGTTGATAGAGCTAAAATCGATGTGATAGCTAAATTGCCATACCCAACAAACGTGAAAGGGGTGAGAAGCTTTCTAGGGCATGCTGGATTTTACCGAAGGTTCATAAAAGACTTTTCCATGATTTCTAAACCAATGACCCAGCTTTTAATGAAAGACGCAAAGTTTGATTTTTTCGACGATTGCAAAAAGGCGTTTAACATTTTGAAAGAAAAACTAACCACTGCGCCTATCATAATATCTCCCGATTGGAACGTGCCCTTTGAATTAATGTGTGACGCTAGTGACTTCGCTGTTGGAGCTGTGTTAGGACAACGAATAGACGGGAAATTTAAACCAATCTATTATGCCAGCAAAACTCTGAATAATGCCCAAGAGCATTACACCACCACTGAAAAAGAACTTCTTGCAGTTGTTTTCTCTTTTGATAAGTTTCGCCCATATCTTATCTTATCAAAAACCATAGTCTATACTGATCATTCAGCTTTAAAGTATTTGTTTAGCAAACAGGATGCCAAACCAAGGCTTATAAGGTGGGTTCTGCTTCTTCAAGGGTTTGAAATTGAGATTAAGGATAAAAAAGGGCAGAGAACTTAGCTGTGGATCATTTGTCAAGACTCGAGAACCCAAACTTGGGAACATTCGTGAAAGAGGAAATAGCTGACAAGTTTCCCGACGAACATCTTAAAATATTGAAAACCGAGTTAAATAAGGACGAACCATGGTATGCTGATTATGTTAATTATATCGATGGAAAGATTGTGCCTCCGAATTGGACAGTTGAAAAAAGAAGAAGATTTTTCTCTCAAGTAAAAAATTATTTTTGAGATGAACCTTACGCATTCAAGCTATGCCCGAATAATATAATAAGACGATGCGTTGCTGGAGGCGAAATCCATGAAATCTTGGCACATTGTCAATCTGGACCAATTGGGGGTCATCATAGTGCGTCAATTACTGGAAGAAAAGTATATGAAGCATGATTCTTTTGGCCTAGCATCTTTGAAGATGCTAAAGATTACGTAATGAGATGTGATGCATGTCAGAGATCTGGAAACATTTCATCAAGAAGTGAGATGCCTCAGAACAATATTCAAGTATGTAATGTGTTTGACGTATGGGGGCTAGACTTTATGGGACCCTTTCCTAACTCGAAAGGAAACAAATACATATTGGTAGCAGTAGATTATGTATCAAAATGGGTCGAAGCTCAAGCACTTCCTACAAACGATGCTCGCGTTGTGATTAAGTTTTTAAGAAGGCTATTTGCAAGATTTGGAGTTCCTAAAGCTTTAATTAGTGATCGGGGTACACATTTTGGTAACTCTCAATTTGAAAAAACTTTGCAAAAGTATGGAGTAACGCATAAGTTATCAACAACATATCACCCTCAAACTAATGGGCAAACCAAAGTATCTTGGAAAGGTCTGTTGGATATAATCCGAAGAATTGGTTCGAAAAACTCGACGATGCGTTATGGGCATTCAGAACCGCCTACAAAACACCTACTGGATGCACCCCCTTTAGATTGATTTATGGAAAGGCTTGTCACTTGCCAGTGGAAGTCGAACACAAAGCATACTGTGCACTAAAACAATGTAATATAGATCTCACAACTGCGGCAAAGAACCATTTCATGGAACTTAACGAATTGATGGAATTAAGAGATGGAGCATACGAAAACACTAGGATCTACAAGGAAAGAACTAAGAGATGGCACGACTTTAGGCTTCGTGGGGATAAGAACTTCAAAGTGGGAGACAAGGTATTGCTATTTAACTCTAGATTTAAGATACATCCAGGTAAGATCAAATCAAGGTGTTACAGGCCAAATGTGGTAAAGACTGTGTATCCGTATAGAACCATAGAAATCATCGACAGAAACAGGATTAGCTTCAAAGTCAACGGACAAAGGTTAAAAAAAATACCACGATGAGCATACTGATGCAGAAGATAAAGAAGTAATGGAGTTTGAACAAGATACAACGTAAAAGAAGGAAGAAAAAGTCTAACTTAAAGACTTCGCTGTAAACAAAAGTGCTTCCCGGGAGACAACCCGGATTGTTATTTATTTTTATCGAGTCTGTCTTCCCAGACATCAATACGGCGTATCCGCTCCATACCATACGGCGTATTGAATGTCTGGACGTTATCAGTCCTTTATTTTTATGCACTTTTAAAATGTTATTGTCAGTTATGTCAATATGGCGTATTAATGCACAAGATACGGCGTATTCAACAGACTGACCCATATTTAGTATTTAGTTTAGTTTAAATTAACCTTAGGTACCAAGATAGTAATGCAATGTTTTTCCTATATGTTGCATAGGACCTCGCTGAAAGAAAAGAAATCGACAATGTTGGTGGAGAATCTACGATCTGGGAATTTTGAAGTGTTGGAGTCTTGAAACTTCAAGACGGCTGTTCAACACGTTCTTGCTCATAAACTCAACATGGAGAATCTACCAAGCAAAATATCAGGGAAGTTTCTCATTCTAATTCTTTTTAATTCCCGTATTTAATGTTTTATCTATACAATGAGGACGTTGTATAATTCAAGTGGGGGGATGTGAATTAGAATGATACTTGTCCTATTTTTCACACTAAAATGCTTAAATTATGCTCAAATTTAATTTTTTTTCAAGCATACTTTTGTGAAATTACTTGATACATAACCCGCACACAATAACCCTTGTTAGATATTGTGAGGATTTAACCTTATCTGTTTCCAAATGTTTACCCAAATTCTACAAAATATGAGTGTTCTGATGTTGTAGACTTTAGAACTTGGCTTGGTATATCTATTCGAGACCACAATAATGATACTATGGATTTAGATGGAATAACTTGTTTAAATTAGTAAATTTTTAGTATTACACCCAAAAAGCCTATACATGTTGTTTTATTAACTAACTACACTGGTTAGTTAAATTATCGTATAAACCCTTTGTTTACTCTCATCTTAAGAGTAAGATACCCCTAGAACAACTCGTAGAGCCAATCATTTAGGAATTACACCAACTATCTGTTTCGTTACACCTTTACACCTTAGCCTACCTGTTAGATTAATTCCATTTATCAGTTGCTATTGCTTAAATTTTAAATATGTATTTCCAGAGTCTTGTGTCAATTTTCTAACTTTGGTGTATGGGTTGGGAAGATATTTCCACATTGCAAAAGGGGGGGAAATGTAATAAAGTAGTCCAAAACTCATTAATTTTACTACCAACACAATTATTGGTACGACCGAAGAATAAAGCATTCCCGAAGGAATTATTAGGAATTATTATGATTGTGAAGATGGTGAAATTACACCGAGTTTCATAGTATAGTGTTAGAAAAAAATCGAAAAAATTAGAAAAATGGCAACAAAAAAAGAAGGAAAGTTTGAAGATAATCGCAAGAGCTTAGACCGAAGGAATTATATGAAGGATCGATTATTCGTTGATACGTCTTAAAAGTAAACAATGTAGTAATCGTATAAAGTGGTAGATATCTCCAATTGTCTTGTAAAAATATGTAAAGTATGGGATGATTGGGAAGTTGACCGTTACGGGAACGCCAACTTTGGTTGTTGTTTTTGATCTATGCTCAAGACGTTTGTAAATAGTTGTGTCTTAATCATGGTAACGGTCGGGAAAAAGTGTCTAGCAACTTATATCTTGGACTTAATCTATTTGTTTTGTAATTTTTATTTAACAACAATTTATTTCCCTTTCCTAATAATTAACCTTGGGTTTTACTCGAACGTAGATATGATCGAGTCATGCATGTCTATTATTTTGTTACGGCCATGTATGTGTGATTCGGCTGCCTTATTGGTTTATTACTTTTGGTAAAAGTTAGAAGATCCAAACCCTATATCATTCTTCATCCTAACATTTGGTTGAACTTGAATCAGGATGTGATCGAACACACATGTCTATTCCGTCGTTACGGTCAAGTATGTGTGATTCAGCTGCCTTGTTGTTGTGGTACTTTTGGTGAAAGATTGTTAGAATGATCAACCCTAAGCCTTATTATAAAAACCCATTTTACCTTTATAAACTTGTTACTCCTTAGCTCTAGTGGTGGAGATGTGTATCCTTGCCAAGCCTAATATAGAATACTCGTCACAACCAAGAAATTTAGGGAATTAGTTACATGTTACCACATAGATTAGTTGAGTGATTTGAGTGTTTTCATCTTCCTATTTTGTGAGGTGTTTGGTTATGTACTTGTAATTGATCAAATAAATTCTTAACGGAAAAAAAATCCTTAGGAATACATTTTTATAAACTTCTAAAGGCTACTTGAGGACAAGTAGGATTCAAGTGGGGGGATATTTGATGACATCAAATAATGTCATATTTATATCATCATTTATCCCATGTAAATTACCCATTTTGTATAATTATTGCAAGAATTGGTACTTAATTGCTTAAAGTTGTTATTTGCAATAACTATAAAGTACTTTGAGAAGAATAGCTAAAAGGCATGCATTTTGGAGCTTAAATGAAGAGTTCGAGAAAGTCTACTGATTTGACAGCCAATACCCCGTATTATTCTAGACCTATACGATGTATCCAAGACTTTGACGAATTAAAAGACCATTGCCTGACTTTAAAGAATACGTCATTTCCACATCAATGATACGCCGTTTATAATACTTTGTCAATGAAGAAGAACAAGCTAGTTTTACCCAATATGCCGTATCCATCAAGAAGATACGGCGTATCCGTGCCTACACTTCACAGATAACTACAAAGGATTGAAGACCCAATACGCCATATCCACGAGCCTCTATATGTCGTATCCAAGGTTTATTATACACGAAGATTCTAAAAGATATCAAACGTGGTCCTTACTCCAAGAAATCTCCAATACGTCGTATCCCACATCGCTCGATACGGCGTATCGACTAGTTTCCAAACTCTATAAATAGAAGACCCTAAACTCAGTTTTAGGTATGCAAGTGAATCCCTAAACCACCAAGTCGACCAAGAGACGAATAAAGGAGCATAGAAGGTTAGAAAAGAGCCTCAAGATCATAGGAAAACTCTTGTAATCTTCGCGCAACCAAATACGCGTTCGGTTAAGGTTTCTTTTCTTTAATCGTTCATATATGAAACCGTGTGTATTTTTACAATGACTATCGGCTGATACCTTTAGGTATCAGCCATGTTTATGAAGATTTAATGTTTGGTTTGTTTATATCGATTGCTTAATTTATCGTTGATTGTTGATTATGTTTATCAATTTATACTTGTTTACGTGCTTAAGTATGCGACCTATCATTCAACTGGGTCTAGTCCTACATATTTAATGCGCTGCAACTTCGGTGTTGTTTGGGCGTAGGCTAAGAGTCCGGGATAGCTCTCCATATTGCAATTTATATATCTAGAATCATAGGATCACAAATATTGACCTATCTTTACCAATGGTTTAGTGAGCTTAGTTGGACTAGCAGGTGACCCTAGGATCAACGAGTACGTTCTTATTCCATTGGTAAGGACTCGGACAGTACGTGTCTAGGTCTTAGGAAGAAGTAACGCCTAAGTCTTAAGAATGATATGTCGCTTCGAGATAAGTAATTATTGCACTAATAAACAAACCAACATTCTGATTGGATTAATAATAGTTAATACAATTTTCTTATATTTGGCTAGACCGCTCTTTTATCTTCTGTTAATTTGCTTGCGTGTGTTTTAGTGTTTTGAATTGGTTTTAGTCACCATAAAACTCGTGCGAGTCTCTCAGACTGAAAACCCCCTTATCCTTTAGATTTAAGATTAACATAGGTTTAGCATAGGTTTAGCATAGATTAGACTAACTTAGATTAGAAAAACCAAAGTATTAATAAATTGAAAGTGTTCCTCGCTCCAAGTGTTCGACATCCTACTTACCACGAAACTCTCACCGACCGGGTACCCTGCCCGTTAAAGTGTTGTTTTTGGTTAATTCAGCAAAATATAAATTTAAAACTTGAATCATAATTTAACACCACACAACGACACAATCAGGGGTATATTTGCAACTATGGTTAAACCAATGAAGCAAAAACTTAAGAAGTATTTTCAAAGAATGCCACCGATAATTAATTGTGCAGCCGCTTTAAATCCATGTTTTAATGTACACGGGGTAGAGTTTCTTATCGAGTCGATAAGAGTAACGGATTTTAGAGTTTATTTGAACGATGGTTAGCAACGATGGCAAAAAAATGGTTTTACCGACTCTTTGGAAGTTTGTATAATATTTATTAGACAAAATATGTAACCAACAACAAACAACTAATCAAGTAAAAAGTGAGGCATTCTTCACGAGAGAGAAGTGGCGGAATCAAATGACCCGATTGCTACACCTTGAAAGAAACCTAAAAACAAAAAGGCAAGGATTGATCCTTCATTGTCCTCCGAATATGAGCGATATGTTCATTCAGATTTTGTCACATATTTTCAAACAACAGAGTTTGTAGCTTTTGATGTCTTTGGTTTTTGAAAGGCAAAGGGAACAATGTTTCCCGTTCAATCTAGCATGGCCATGGATATACTAAGTGTCCAAGCTACTTCGGTAGCTTCTGAATCCACATTTTCAACAAGTGGGAGGGTGTTGTCAATCCGAAGAATAAGACTCACTCTGACGTCCTTAGAGATGTGTATGTGCTTAAAAGATCACTTGGACGCTCAAGAGCGTAAACAAGACAAACCTACTCTTGAAACCCCCGTAGACTTTGAAGAAGAGATCTTGGATGCCGAGGTGCAAGAAAATAAAGCCATTCCACTATCCGATGAAGAAATTGCACTTGATGCTGCAAGCAGCGAAGGTTATATGTCTAGACCCGGTTCAGTAGGAGAAAAGGGCGATTATGGTTATGATATGACGAACTATCACGAGGATTACTAATTGTCGATTATGATGTTGTATTTTCAATTCTGATGTATTATGTTGTATTTTCCTTTCCGATGTATTTCATTTCCGATGTATTAGGATTTCTATTAAATAAAATTGCGTATAAAATCACAAAAAATGAAGAAAAAAACACAAACCGGTCCAAACCGGTTTTACAGGTTAACCGGTTCCAAACCGGTGTGATCGGTTTGAATTTTAAACCGCCCAAAACCGGTTCCAAACCAGTTCGGGTTTCTCCAAAGCCGTTTTGACCTGTTTCGTTACTGAAACAGATTCCCTGTTGAATTGAAACCTGAACCAAACTGGTTAACCGGTTTGCGCACGGATACTCTAAACTAACTATTCACAGTTGGGCTTGGGCCTAGTATTGTGGGTAGACGTGCGCAAACCGGTTAACCATTTTTGGTTCGGTTTCAGTCAACAAGAACCTGTTTCAGTCAACGAACCAATTCGAACCGGTTTGAGTGAAACCGGAACCGGTTTTGGGGGGTCGAAAAGGCGAACCAGTTGGAACCGGTTCAAACCCGGTTAACCTGTCAAACCGGTTTCTTTTTTTTTTGCTTTTCGTGGTTTTATACGCAATACACTAAATAAACTTCAACTTTTATTTAATTGAAAACCTAATACATCGAAAACAAAATACATCGGAAAGGAAATACAACATAAGACATCGGAATTGAAAATAAAACATCTTAATCGAAAATTAGTAATCATCCTGATAGACATCATAACTGTGAAAAACTAGAAGGGGGTTGAATAGTTTACCGTTTTTTAATTTAAGGTTTTAAAGTGTTTGGTAAAAGATATCTAGAATTTCGACTTATGTGAATTCACACTTGCACATAGAATAAGATACTATATAACCTAAACAATTAATAGGATAGTATGAGAAAATAATGTAAGACAAGAGATAAGAGTAAGAACAATCAAACCACAACGCGAGGATTTATAGTGGTTCAGCAACGAAGCACCTCTTCGCCCTACTCCACTCCTCGAGCACCTAACTCGAGAGTTTTCTTCACTATGTCAACAAGCTCCCTTATGGCGGAGAAAACCTTACACAACTTTCGCTTATCTTGATTTCCGACACTAAGCTAGATGTCGAGTTCTAATCTTAGCTAGAACCAATCTACCACAACTTCACTACACAACTTTGCTTCACGACTTGATCACGACTACACAACTTCTTCACACCTTAGTTTTCTTCACACCACTACTTCACCAAGCAACTGTTATAATCACACCTAACTAACACTACGAAAGATCACCAAGATCCAACTATACTTACAACAATCACCAAGATCTAACAACTACACAACTTTACAAGATTTACAAATGATTTACAAGTTATGATATGGATGTAATAAGATTGCAACAACACACAAATGTGTAATACTTCTTCCTTTGATGGTAGGAAGTATTCTTCTCTTGCACTTAAGGATTTGAGCTGGGATTACTTGGAAATAAAGCTTTATGATTAAATGATCAAAGGATTTTAATGAGATGTGTGGGCTGTTTTTTATCAGAAAGAATGAGTGCAAAATGTGAGAAAATAGTGGGGAATAGTCCAGTATTTATAGGACATTCTGGAGGAGCGTCTACCTATGGGCGATCCCCTTAAATAGGTGGGCGGTCCCCTTAAAGATAAGGGGGCCGCCCGTGTATTTAAGGGGGCCGCCCTAGACTGGGCGCTCCCCAGTTTGTCCTTTTGTGTAGGGGGAATTTTCTGGAACTTTCTACCGATTAGGGTCTGAAAATATTAAATTTCAAAATGTTTATTTTGAATAAAATATTTCTTTTTAATTGTAAAAAATTATTGTAATGTTTATAAAAAATGTTTACAACATTTTATACAAGATGTGAGGTTGAATAAAAATATCCCTTTGAATGTAAAAATGCATTAAGCATTTAATTTATTCATACCTTTAGATGATATAAGTTGAAATGAAATTACTACTAATTACTGTTTTTACGTTTAATTTTACATTGAACCGTTATTAATATTGTGATTCATCAAAACGTAAAGAAGTGAAAAATATCAATAATGTTTTTTAGGCAATATTTCTATCAACAATCTCCCTCTTTTTGATGATTACAAAATTTAAACTCAGTTAAATGTAAAATTATTTTTAAACAAGTATTTAGTTAGTTTTTATGTCATTTCTTCCCCTTTTTGAGAATCTAAAAAGGCTAACGTCGAGAAATGCTATAAAATACGAAATAAATGCTCCCTCTTGATAGTGTGCTCCCCCTCGTTCGATGCAAACCAAGGAATCAAGCTATGGTTTCTTGGCTACAAAAACGAGTTAGAATAATACAAACAATTTGCTAACATGCAGGCAATATGGAAGGAAAAATATGACAAGTGCAAATAAAAGATACTTATACATTTAGGATAATGTGTGTGAACTACACACAAGCATACATAAAAAGAGAAACAAATATGCTTTAGAAGCATATTAATACATAAAAAATCCTAAATAGCCATAGAAGGATTTTTGACTTGCTTGCCACATAAAAGGGCTTGACGATTATTTGTAGGCATATTACGAGATTAGTTGGTTATTGATGGAGAGTTTGGAGTGGAGGCGGTTGTGGAAGGGTAATCTCTTTGAACTCTAGGTGGCGGATGTGGTCGAGTGAGGAGGAATGTCAATCCAAAATGATATCCTCACTTAAAGCAAGGGAATTATATAAGGTTGAAATGCAACAAAGGGCCCCCCCCAATACCCAACATGATTTCAACATGGTTGATGTTGAGGTGTGATAAGGTTTTGAGATAAGGTGATGAGGTAATTTGTTTTGTTGTTGAGAGAGATGCATGGCTAAGAGGTTTGATAGGTCTTGTAGTTGATTAATGTCATCAACTAGGCTTTCTCTACTTGGAGATAGAGGTGGTGTGTATTGAGTTTGGTTGTCACTTTGATGTTGACTTGATATGAGTAACATGTGAATGATGGGTGAGATGGAGATGGAGATGTGAGATTAACTTTGTAGTGCTGTGGAGTGTCTTTACTGTAAGGAATTGGGTGAATGCTTGATTGGGGTGATTGTTTTCTTGAGATGGTTCATGATGAGAAGTGAGTGGTTTTGGCATTGGTGTTGTGAACTTACATTGAGCTCATTGGATGTGTTTTACAAGGGTTTTAGTTTCTTTCCTCCAAATAGGTTTCACACCATTTTGGCAACCCTTGATGGTTTGGATGTGGGTTTGTTAGGAGATGTCATTGAGGTGAGATGATTGTGATGATTTGGTTGAGAATGTAATATATAGTGGAGAAAGGTTTAAATTAGAAAGAATGAAACATTTAAGGATCAAATCCAAGAAATGTTTTGTGAATTTAGGGAAATAATAGCTAAGTCTAGAGGGTATTTGGGTCAAAAAAGGGAAGAAAAAACCGTTCGACCCGTGGATTTGCTAGCTGGTTCCCCTTAATTAGGGGTCGGTCCCCTTAAAATTAAGGGGCCCGCCCTTTATGAATTAAGGGGGCCGCCTGCTGTATATTTCCCGATTTCCCAAAAAATGATTTTTTCTCTGAAAAATTTGTTGTGAGGGTTTCTGTTTTGGATGGTTAATTAGCAAGCAGAGTCCATCCTTTTATATGGGCAATTAAGATTTTTTTTAGCACATAGCAATTAACATTCAACATTCACATATAATAACAAAGTTGTAGGATAAAACTAATTCACATAATATTTTTGGCATATAATCATATATGAATTGAAGAACCAAAAGTAGTGGAAGCATATAAAATAGTAACAGATATAATGCCACGAGAATTTTTATTTTTGACAAGAGGGTTAAGTTAAAAACGAACCAAATTTTTATGCAAATACTAGTGTGTGCCTAAGTGCCGCCAAATGTGGAGTACGATTATTTTCGACACGAAGACATGTAAAATGCTAAGGAAAAAATCAAAACCAAATGCTCCTTGATTTAATTTTGCTCAACCAAGATTGTCGAAAATATATATTAGATTATATACTTTTGACAACAAGTAAGAGAACATTATGCATATGTGAAAAATATTTTTAGCATATCTCAACAAAATGAAAACTTGATTTGTCATGTCTCCTAGTTGTAGAAAAGACCTTTTGGAAAATAATTAGATTGAGACTGATTGTATATATGTATAATGAAGATATGCATTTAGATAGAAGAATTTGTAAAAGTTTGCTTATAGACTTTTTCCAATCTGTGTTATTTTATGTACAAATCGAAACCTAACATAGAGAGAGAGAGAGAAAAACAAATTTATCGTCAGTCAGGAGGGTGGTCCCTTTAAAGTCTACCGTCCCCTTAACATTAAGGGGCCGCCCTTAAACGTGAAATAAGGGGGCCGCTACCTGTTGATAAACATTTTTCTTAGATTTTTGATAAACAATTCTTTAATGATTATCATTTCTTTATTATGCCGAAAACTTAATCAATTTGTTTCATCATTCCTAGACCTAGACGTAAGTAGTTAAATGGCTCACGTTTAAGTGGTTTAGTTAGAATATCGGCTATGTTGTCTTCCGATGAGACCTTTTCTATAGAGATATTCCCTTTTTGAATATTATCGCGAAGAAAGTGATGGCGAATCTCAATGTGTTTTGTTCGTGAGTGTTGAACGGGATTCTTACTTAAGTCTATAGCCCCTTTGTTATCACACATTATTGGAATGTCGTCTAACCTAACGCCATAGTCTACGAGAGCTTGTTTCATCCATAGGGCTTGTTGACATGCCTTTCCGGCGCTTACATATTCCGCTTCGGTTGTGGAGATGGCAAGAGCGGTTTGCTTCTTCGAAAACCAAGATGTTAGGCAACATCCCATAAATGTGCAAACACCACTAGTGCTCTTGCGATCTACGTAATCTCCCGCATGATCCAAATCCGCATACACTATTGTTTCTATGCCGGATCCCTTAGGATACCATAATCCTAAATGCGTAGTGCCTTTAATGTATCGGAAGATACGTTTAACCGCTTCTAGGTGAGAGGTTTTGGGATCCTCTTGAAAGCGTGCACAAAGGCAAACACTAAACATGATATCGGGTCTACTTGCCGTTAAGTATAATAAACTACCTATCATGCCTCTATATTTGGTATTATCTACGGACTCACCTTTTTCGTCTCTCATGAGTTTGGTTTCTGTAGACATAGGGGTTTTCATTGGCTTAGAGTCTTTTAGTCCAAATTTATTAAGCATTTCCTTAATATATTTTGATTGATTAAAAAATATTTCATCATCTAATTGTTTTATTTAAATCACAATAGTTTTCGAATTGTACTTCATTGTCAAATTCCCGACCATGATCCGTTCTAATTGATACAATGGAACATCCTAATTTGTTTTGGATCATTTTGCTAAATATTTTAAATTTTTTGAAAGCTTCGATTTTATTTGCTAAAAATCTAGTCCATGTGAATCGAAAATAGTCATCTACGATTACTAAGGTATAACAATTAACTCCTTAGCTTTGTATGGCAGAAGGGCCAAACAAATCCATGTGAAGTAGTTCTAAGCATCTAGTTGTTGAAACTATATTTTTAGCCTTGTGACTTGCATGAGCCTGCTTTCTAATTTTGCAAGCATCACAAAAATGTCGATCGTATTTAAGTTTGGGTAGATTTCTAACTAGTTCTTTAGATGCTAATGATTGAATTAGTTGCATATTAGCGTGACCTAATCTCCTATGCCATAGTGTGGAGTTTTCGTCTAATGTTGCAAGGCATATTTTGTCTTCCGGTTTATTTCCTAGTTTCATTACATATATTCCTCCTTTCCTAATTCCTTTACCTATAACCTTTTCGTCTTTGATTATTTCGCTATCGTGTTCGGTAAATATTACTTTGCATTTATTATCACATATTTGACCTACACTAAGCAAGTTATATGTTAAGTTATCTACATGCTCAACATTTTCAATTATTAGGGAGTCTTGAGAAATCGTACCTTTGCCTATGATTTTACCGCGCAAGTTGCTCCCAAAAATTACGTTTCCTCCGTTGTACGCTTTGTATGAAGAAAACAACTTTCGATTACCGGTCATGTGTTTTGAGCATCCACTATCTTTAATCCACTCATCGGGTTCCAAGTTTATTCCTAAGCATATTTCATCGGGCGCTTGAGCTACAAGACAAGTTTCATCTTTAGTCTTTTCCACTTCATCTTCTCCATTGTCGCTCCATGCTCCTCCAATAAATGCTCTTTGATCGTTGTTCTTTGGCGGCTTTGAACATTCTCCAATGAGGTGATTTGGATCACCACATCTAAAACATTTTCTTTCACTTTTACCATAACCATCATTTTTATTTCTTTGGAATGTTTTTCTATCGCCTCGTGGTTGTCTTACAAATCTTCCTCGTCTCTTGAAGAATTTCTTGAATTCCTTTACGGCCATAACATACTCTTCGTCTTCACTATCGGAGCTTGAGCTATCTTCATCACTTACTTCCCTTTTCACCTTTAATGCAAGAGATCTACTTTGTTCTTTCTTGGTTTTGACCGTTTCAAAATCTTTCTTTATTACTTCTTCATAAACTTTCAAGTTTACAATTGCTCCACTCCTCGAGCACCTAACTCGAGAGTTTTCTTCACTATGTCAACAAGCTCCCTTATGGCAGAGAAAACCTTACACAACTTTCGCTTATCTTGATTTCTGACACTAAGCTAGATGTCGAGTTCTAATCTTAGCTAGAACCAATCTACCACAACTTCACTACACAACTTTGCTTCACGACTTGATCACGACTACACAACTTCTTCACACCTTAGTTTTCTTCACACCACTACTTCACCAAGCCACTACTATAATCACACCTAACTAACACTACTAGGAAAGATCACCAAGATCCAACTATACTTACAACAATCACCAAGATCTAACAACTACACAACTTTACAAGATTTACAAATGATTTACAAGTTATGATATGGATGCAATAAGATTGCAACAACACACAAAGGTGTAATACTTCTGCACTTGATGATGGAAGTATTCTTCTCTTGCACTGAGCTTGGATCACTTGGAAACAAAGATTTATGATTAGATGATCAAAGGATTTTAATGAGATGTGTGGGTTGTTTTAGAACAGAAAGAATGAGTGCAAAAGGTAAGAAAATAGTGGGGAAAAGTTCAGTATTTATAGGACAAACTGGAGGAGCATCTACCTATGGGCGGTCCCTTTAAAATTAAGGGGGCAACCCGTGTATTTAAGGGGGGCGCCCTAGACTAGGCGCTCCCCAGTTTTCTTTTGTGTAGGGGGATTTTCTGAAACTTTTCTAGCCATTTTAGGTTCGAAAATTTGGAATTCAAAATGTTTATTTTGAATAAAACAATTTTTTTAATTGTAGACAATGTTTTGTAATGTTTATAAAAATATTTACAACATTTTATAAAAGTGTGAGGTTGAATAAAAATTTACTTTGATCATAAAATGCATTAAGCATTTATTTATTCATACATTTAAGTGATACAATTTTCAAAATGAAATTTTACTACTAATTACTTGTTTACGTTTAATTTTACATTGAACGTTTTTATATTTTGTGATTATCAAAACGTAAAGATGTGAAAAATATTAATAATATTTTTAGGCATTATTTCTATCAACAATCTCCCCCTTTTTGATGATTACAAAATTTAAACTCATTAAATGTAAAATTATTTTTAAACATGTATTTAGTGAATTTTATGTCATTTCTCCCCCTTTTTATAGAATCAAAAAGGCATCGTCGAGAATTGCTAGTAAAATCAACAGAATAAGTGCTCCCCTTTGATGTGTGCTCCCCCTCATTCGAGGGCACCAAGGAATCGAGCTATGGTTTCTTGGCTACAAAAACGAGTTAGAACAATACAAATATTTCTAACATGTAGCAAGAAGGAAGGAAAAATATGACAAGTCCAAGCAAACATCAAAGCAAAAGATACTTTATTCATTTAGGACAATGTGTGTGAACTACACACAAGCATATATAAAAAGAAAAACAAATATGCTTTAGAAGCATAAAAAAATCCTAAATAGCCATAGAAGGATTTTTGACTTACTTGCGACACAAAAGGGTTTGACGATTATTTGTAGGCATATAACGAGATTAGTTGGTTGTTGATGGAGAGTTTGGAGTGGAGGCGGTTGTGGAAGGGTAATCTCTTTGAACTCTAGGTGGTGGATGTGGTCGAGTGAGGAGGAATTCAATCCAATTGATATCCTCACTTAAAGCAAGAAATTGTTTTTGGGTGGAGATGCAACAAGGGCAATACCCAACATGGGTTTTAACTTGGTTAATGTTAAGGATGTGTGGTAGGTTTGGAGAGTAAGGTGATGAGGAAATGTTGTTTTGTTGTTGAGAGAGATGCATGGCTAAGAGGTTTGATATGTCTTGTAGTTAGGGATGGCAACGGGCAAGAAAAACCCATAACCCATGGGTACCCGCAAGTAAATGGGTGGGTAATCCTATTATTTTTCATCCGCGGGTGTGTTGTGGGTAAGAATTTATACCCATCGGTAGGTGGCGGGTGGGTGACGGGTAATGCATACCCATTATGGGTGTACCCATTTAAGAAACCCACGAGCGTACCCGCCTAAATACCCACGGGTGTACCCCTAAACCCATTTGTGTTAAAATAAAATTTGCTATACTACTTAAATATTTGTGAGGTTGTTCGTATATATTTAATAACTACCAAGATATCTAGACTACACAGTAAACTAATAGTTTTTTAGTTACAAGACTAAACGATGAATATGAAAGATCAAACTTTCAAAGATATATACATGATATATCTCAGTACATGTATGTGATTTGGTGTAATGATGATTAATTTTTCTAGTTTCAGACATGTTATTATGTATTTTGTGAACTAGGTATTTAGAAAATTGATATGACGTCTTATTACTTAGTTTCATAGTTAGTGTACATATCATGGTTTTATGATTTTGTTTCATTTCACAAACCCACGGGTTTACCCACGGGCGATGGGTACCCATGGGCATGGGTATGGGTAAAAAGTTATACCCATTGGTGGGTGATGGGTGGGTGGCGGGTGAGAAAAAATCACGGGTTCGGGTGATGGGTTTGATGAACCCATACCCATTACCCACGGGTGCCATCCCTACTTGTAGTTGATTAATGTCATCAACTAAGCTTTCTCTACTTGGAGATAGAGGTGGTGTGTGTTGAGTTTGGTTGTCACTTTGAGGTGGAGCTTGAGTGTGAGTAACATGTGAATTGATGGGTGAGATGGGAAATGGAGGATGTGAGACAACTTGTGGTGATGTGGTAGTGTCCTTGATGTAAGGATTTGGTAATGCTTGATTGGGGTGATTGTTTTCTTGAGATGGTTCATGATGAGGAGTGAGTGGTTTTGGCATTGGTGTAGGTGAATTTGCATTGAGCACATTAGATGTGTTGCAAAGGTTTGGTTTCTTCCTCCAAATGGGTTTCACACTCATTTTGGCTACCCTTGATGGTTTGGATGTGGGTTTGTTAGGAGATGTCATTGGTGAGGATGATTGTGATGATGATGGTTGAGGATGTATTTATAGAGGAGGAAATGTTTAAATTCGGAAAAATGAACATTTAAAGGATCAAATCCAAGAAATGTTTGTGAATTTAGGGAAACAATAGCTAAGTCTAGAGGGTATTTGGTCAAAAAGGAAGAAAAATACTTGTTAGCCTCAAAATATTGAGTCGAACATGAAGTTCGTTCATTATGTATATTAGTCTCGGTCAATTAATTAGTTAATGTTGTAATAGAATATTATCGGGAATCGGGCTCGATAGTTAATCTAATATTGTATATGTTTCGGGTTTAATCCCAAGCAAAACCCGAGACCGAGTCCTAGTTAAATATACCGCGCGTCACATTAAATGTGTAGGGGTATATATAGATATTTTTCTCTTCGAAAAATAACTCTTCTCATTTTTCAATAAATATCTTTTCTCTATTTTCTCTCATCTCTCTCTCTCTTCTTTCTCTCTCTAGAAATCATCTCATTTCTAGTTTCTTGGTTTGATTCTTAGTGTGTTATATGAAGTGTTAACGGGATCCTACAATACTGTTTTACCCGTGTCATGCTAGGGCGGTCCCCTTAATTAGGGGTCGATTCCCTTAAAGATAAGGGGGCCGCCCGTTATGAATTAAGGGGGTAGCCTACTGCTATTTCCCAGATTTTTCAAAAATCGATTTTTCACAAAATTTTAGGTGAGGGTTTCTATTTTGGTGGTTAATTTGCAGCAAGTCCATCCTTTATGGCAATTAAGATTTTTTAGCACGTAGCAATTAAGCATTCAACATTCATATGTATGACAAGATATAGGATAAAACTATTTCACATAATTTTGGCATATTCTCATATATGAATAGAAGACCAAAAGAGTGAAGAACATATGAAATAGTAACTAGATATAATGCACACAATTTTTTTCTTGACAAGAGGGTTAAGTTAAAAACGAACAAAATTTTTGTGCAAACACTAGTGTGTGCCTAAGTGCGACAAATGTGGAGTAGCGATTATTTCGACACTAAGACATGTAAAACCTAAGAAATAATTCAAATGCTCCTTGATTTAATTTTGCTCAACCAAGATTGTCGAAAATATATATTAGATTATATATTTTTGACAACAAGTAAGAGAACATTATGCATATGTGAAAAATGTTTTTAGCATATCTCAACAATATATAAAACTTGATTTTTATGTGCTCCTAGTTGTGAGAAGAACTTTTTAGAAAGTAATAGATTAGGACTATTGTATATATGTATAATGAGATATGCGTTTAGATAGAAGAATTAGTAGAAGTTTGCTTATAAACTTTTTCCAATCTTGTGTTTTTGTGTAAAATAAAAACCTAGACACAAAGAGAAGAAAGAAGAAAAAAAATTTGTCAGTCAGGTGGGTGGTCCCCTTAAAATTAAAGGGGCCGCCCTTTATGAATTAAGGGGGCCACCACATGTTGAGAAAAAATTTTCTTAGATTTTTTACAAATAGTTCATTGATGATTATCATTTCTTTATTATGCCAAAAACTTAATCAATTTGTTCCATCATTCCTAGTCCTAGACGTAAGTAGTTAAATGGCTCATGTTTAAGTGGTTTAGTTAGAATATCGGCTATCTTGTCTTCCGATGAGACCTTTTCTATAAAGATATTACCTTTTTGAACATTATTACGAAGGAAGTGATGGCGAATCTCAATGTGTTTTATTCGTGAGTGTTGAACATGATTCTTACTTAAGTCTATAGCCCCTTTGTTATCACACATTATTGGGATGTCGTCAAACCTAACACCATAGTCTATGAGAGCTTGTTTCATCTATAGAGCTTGTTGACATGCCTTTTCGGCGCTTACATATTCTGCTTCGGTTGTGGAGATGGCAAGAGCGGTTTGCTTCTTCAAAAACCAAGATGTTAGGCAACATCCCATAAACGTGCAAACACCACTAGTTCTCTTGCGATCTACGTAATCTCCCGCATGATCCGAATCCGCATACACTATTGTTTTTATACCGGATCCCTTAGGATACCATAATCCTAAATGCGTAGTACCTTTAATGTATCGGAAGATACGCTTAACCGCTTCAAGGTGAGAGGTTTTGGGATCCTCTTAAAAGCGTGCACAAAGGCAAACACTAAACATGATATCGGGTCTACTTGCTGTTAAGTATAATAAACTACCTATCATGCCTCTATATTTGGTATTATCTACGGACTCACCTTCTTCGTCCCTTATGAGTTTGGTTTCCGTAGACATGGGGGTTTTGTATACACAAATGTTGATCCAAAGTTCTATAAAGTTAGTATGAACCATTAAATCCTAAATGTCCTTACCAAAATGTATGATATGATTTTTAGAAACATAATTAGTTGTAAAAGTATGCATGACCATTTCAATCCCCAAATAGTCACAAAAATGTACGTATGAACGTTGAACCGCAATCGTTCAAAGTATGCATGATAATTGAAAATATCACGAAATGTTTCAAGTATGTATTGCCACTCTATTTAAGGCACAATAAATATTCATGTGTGTATAAAACAATGATACAATACCTCTAAGTTCATGAAACTACGACGTAGACTTGTATGTATGCCACTTTATTCAAGGCACAGTAAGAGTGTACCCATCGTAGGTGTTCCCTCCAAGAACACCCGGGCATTTACGAAAATAATATGTACCCATCATAGGTGTCCCCTCCAAGAACAACCCGACTTTTCTGAAATTACAACTTTCTTCATGTCCGGGTACTTGGCTGGTTTGTGACGCTTGAAAGATCCACCTTTGTCAAAGTCAGCTAATAGGAACTCTGATGATCACTTAAGAGTGTGATATTGTTCCTTGACTAACTTTCAAATTGAAAGTTTTGTCAAACGACTGCACCAAATCTAGTTGAGTACGTCCTTGGTGATCTATCTTATACTCGCATAACAGTTTTCGTTGTTGATTGGTCGTGGTTGATTTTTGAACACCTTTTAGTTTAGGAGCCATAGTTGATTTGATTAAAAAAAAAAATTAATGGACATTCACTCAAAAAAATGTCACCTAATGAGACATAAAAAAGTATCATCAAAAGTAAAAAAAGTGTCGCTGAAAGTAAAAAAGTGTCAAGAAAAATATAAAAAAATGTCACTAAAAGATTTGTTTGCTTCTCTCATACTTAAAAAAGTGTTGGCAGAAGTTCAGGAGATAAAAATGTATTTATAGTGACAAAAAAAAGTGTTAGGACATGTTTTTTTTACCTTTTTGACACATTTTGTTTATAAAAAGCGTCATCAAATCTCAAACTTTTAAGCTTTTGTTCATAATTTTTGAGAAGTGTCACTAAAAAGTTAGATTTAGTAAACTTTTTTGTATCATTAAAACCACCGTCACTAAAAGTCTATTATCTTGTAGTGATCAACTTATAAACATGTTTAATGTACCACGTTGGTACCATGTACCAAATTTTTGGTACCATATACTAACTTTTAACTTATTAAAAAACAATGAATTTGACAAATTTAATTAATTTGTCAATGTAAATTCATAAAATGTTAATCAAAACTTATTTTTGTAATTTATTTTTTATCTCTAACTAATATACATTGTAAATAGTATATTACACTTGAAAATTTAAAGATCATACATAAAAAAATTAAATTAATAAATTATTTATTTTTCAATATAATAATATCTCGCTAAATTAATAAAATATCCTGATCACAACATTTTTAATCTACACAGGATCTATTCTAATTATTATTAGAAGTAGAATATGCCATTGGTAATCTTTCATCAGTGCTCACGTCATTATTACGTAAGCAAAAATTTAATGAAATTAAACTATGGTCCTAAATTGTTATTTATTAGTAGTAATCCAAAATTTCTAAAACCTATTAAACAAATATATTGAATATTGTGATAATAACAAAATATGAACTAGAAAACACTGAAACGTGGACAAAAAACAAAAGCAAATTGAGAATAATGTTTACACTATTACGACAGGGACTTTAATTATTTGTCGTTTGTGGAAATCATATTCAAAGCCCATGATAATAAAAACAAAGCCATACAGCTATTAAAAAAATGCTTACTTTAGTTATTTAGTATACCCATTAAAACGTGTCTCGTAAGTAATAAAGTAAAAAAAAATAAAAAAAATCAAAGTAATCCAGACTTTTTAAAAGTCACAATTGAAGGAAATAATTGAGATTTAAATTCGATATATATATATATATATATATATATAGTAGGGATTCAGTGAGAAGTAAATTAAAATAAGAAGTGGTGAGAAGTGACTAAAACCACACATTTGAGAAGCAACGACTTGCATTAGATGCATCATTTTGAGTTTCGAACGTTAATTTGATGCGTAGATGGTGTAAATTGATTTTCATGATTTTGACACATGCAGAAGAACAAAAAACAAGAGAAAAAATCAAATGCATCTAATATACGTATATGCATCTAATTAAAAGCTAGAAAACACATTATGATGCGTTATAATGCATCTAAGATTATAGAGATGCATCTAATTTAAGTCGGTGCATCTCGTATATTTGGTTATAGTTACTTCTTATCCTTCTTATTTTAAGAAAATTCTTATTCGATCCTAACTCTCTCTCTATATATATATATATCAAGAATTAGTCCAAACATTCGCAAGTTATATGAGCATATGCATGAACTGAGTTTTTGGCAGTTTTGTTCAGTTTATTCGGAAAGAGCATCAGGCCGTTCAATGATTTTCGATAACCTTACACAATAACAAAAAAAAAGAGTCCCATTATATTTATAAACTAAAGAGAAATCACATTTAAATTTAAATTATATAGCTCATATATATGTTTAATTAATATTATACTATTTATATATAAAACTAATAAAAATGTAACCATTTTTAATTGGAGGCTATGTGCGACAGCACCACTTGCACACTTTTCCCAGACCTCTCTGAAACATAACCATATATGAATATGTACGAGGTGTTTAATCAAGCCGGTCTCATATTTCAAGAGGCTCAAAGTTGTGTA
>BQNB010067540.1:21140-34167 GCA_026074375.1 Tanacetum coccineum | reverse complement strand
GTATGATTAGTTTAAGGATAGGAAAACCTTAAGCTCTAGCACATTTCCTTGTTTCTCTTCTATAGGGCACGACACAAGGACCATTGATAAATACACAAGGATCTTGGCTAAATCTTGTACAACCAAGGATTAATTAAGACAATGTACTTAACCAATCTTATGCAAATTTATATCTTGTGTTTCTCTCCCTTTTTCAAATCGTCACCCACACATACAACTTAGAAAGTCTTCTTTGTATGAAGTAAGTACATGTACATCAAGGACTAATTAAAACTTGTCCTTAAATGTTCCTAATAAGCATAATACACCTTGTGTAATAACTACTTTGGATCCCTCATTGCTCTTAGATACCCGCGGCATACACACAAACCACCCAAGCTGTGGAAACCGTAGAGGGGGGTGAATACGTTTCCTTTTAAAAACTTTAAATCTTTTGTATCAATTATTATATCATCTTTCTGCCGGCGGTCCCATAAATATATGGGGGCCGCCCAGTACATCAGGGGGCCGCCCTATTTAAAGGGACCGCCTCCAGAAGAGGTTTTCGCACTAGATTATTTGTATCAAATCACCAATCAAGTTTGACGCAATATGAGAAGTGTCGATAATGTATTTACAATAACTAGCGCATATTCTACCAATATATCCACACTCACAATGTTTACTACAAAGAGCTACACAACCATGACTAACACAATAATTCACACAATCATAAGCACAATGCAAGTGTAAAAGTAAAGCGATAAATGTAAAGACATAAGTAAAGAGAAAGGTAAAAGGAAATGCAAACCGACACGATGATTTATAGTGGTTCGGTCACGAAGCTCCTCTTCGCCCTACTCCACTCCTCGAGTATCCAACTCGAGAGTTACTTCACTAATCAACAAGCTCCCTTTCGGCGGAGAAAACCTTATACCAATGCTTACATTATTTTCCGACACTAAGCTAGATGTCGAGTTCTTCTTCGGGTACAACCAAACCCGTTATGTTTTATGGCCCAACATAACAAACCTTGTGTTTTATGGCCTAAACACATAAACCGCGTCGCTTACATTATTTTCCGACACTAAGCTAGATGTCGAGTCCTAATCTTAGCTAGAACCAATCTACCACTTCACCAATATATTTTAAGGCCTAAAATACTAACCAACCCACAATCAACCCATCCAAATATATACATCATTTGGATCTACACACTACTAAAGATTGGAAGACATGGACTCGATCTATATGTAACAAATGTTACAAATGGACTAACTAGACTACATAACTTCGGATCTTGAAGATGACCGAAGTTCTTCTCTTGCACTTGAGGAAAGGAGGAAAGGATAGAAGATTTGATCACATTTAAACAAGATTAACCAAGTTGAATGATCAAAGATTTAAAGAGATTTAGTGAGATCTAGAGAGAGAAAGAAGTGAAAGAAAATCATGCAAAAGGGTTATGAAAATAGTTGGAGGTGACCCACTATTTATAGGAGCTGAAAAACAGCTGTTGAAGATCTTTGAAGCTCCGATTGTTTAGATCTTATATCTAGAATTAACAATAACATTGAACATAGAATATGTATAGCGGAATTAACATAAGAACAATGATATTCGACAAGGTGTTTCTTCATTAATAACCAAACGTTCCTAACAACCCCAATTCTAGATGATCAATTCTAGAACGTGTTATCTAAACTATAACAAGGAATCAAAGATCCTTAAGGCTGAAACACACAAATTCTAGGCGTCCACTTAGAGGACTTGACGCCTAGACACACACACACACTCATCTGTGTTTTACATCTTGACACACAGAAAATAACACGACCTATATCTCTTTATATAATAGAGATATTAGGTTTACAAAGGATAAGAACAAATAAAGATATTAATAAATCTTTTAATCATTTAAGTTTATCTTCAGAATCTTCAAAATCTTCCATCTTTTGAAGAATTCCTCCTTTGTCTTTTAAGTCCTTCATCTTTCATATGTTTTGTCTTATCAACTCAAATATAATTCCCAACAATCTTCCCCTAGTTGATAATGACAAAACCATATAAGCACAAACTTCCCCTGAAGCTAATATATATATGAAAGAATAAGGATCATTCCACCAAGGATCTGTAAGTTGCACATCTTCTTTGTAAATCTTCTTCCCCTTTTTGTCATAATCAAATAGGGGACTAAAGTATGCAACTTTGATTTTGACAACCACTATCACACTTCTAATCCAGCCTTCCAACAACTCAAATTACCCTCCATGACGCACCTTAAGATAAATGAACTTGAGCAGTAGAAACTTAAACTAGCAGTAGTAATAATGACTAGCAGTAGTAAAAACCTTCACCTCGATGATGCATGTAAATGGTTAAACATTTTAACAATAAGCTTCCCCTGAAACCCATATGTTAACCATTTATTGAATGTAGGCTCTATGTAATGATTACTGCTAAAGAAAACTAAGTATTACCAATTTGATGCTGAAGTAGAATAACTCAAACTTGTGTCTTATATCTTGTACCATCCACGTGACGTCAAACTCATACCAAGACTAAAATATAAGTAGATCGCAACCTCTTGACAAAATCCTCATCTTTTATGAGACACTAAGTACAATAACGTAACTCCTTAAAAGTGATAGCAAATGTGAGCATTAAGCACCATAAGTTTGTAAATCACACACCTTTGCCAGATTCGTCAAGTCTTCGTCACATTGTTTCTAAGCACGAACAAGTTACCTCCAAATGTTGTAAGCCATTTGAGGTATGATAAAACACAAACTTGTGAAACTCCACTTCAACTCCAAATAAGTGATAAACAATCTTCTTCGTAACCAATTAATCCAGAAATACAAGCCTTTTAAACATTTAAGAACATTTAAACCAAATCAATCTGTTAGCTTCCCCTTAAACGAAGCATCTGTTCAATCCGAGATTCAACATGTGTGTTATCCGATATCTGCTAAAGCTACCAGTATTAACTGCTTTCAATAGCAGTACAAACTATGAACTGGCAGTATTAATTTTCTTGGCCAGCAGTATTAAGTATCAACGCAGCAGTAGTAACAAAAACTTCTTTCAAACATTACTAACTCTTTAAACCACCAACAGTATAAACATCCAATGAGCAGTACTAAAAATCAATGAGCGGTACTAACCTTTAATTGGCAGCATTAACCAAGAATTAGCAGCATTAACGAATAATAAACCAGCAGTATTAAACCCAATCGATTACTACTAGCAGTTGTAACTGCTAACCCAAACAGTATTAACGAATAAACTGCACTTACTTTCTTTTGAATCATCCTTGGCAGTACAAAGTTGTCATAGTAGCTTTAAAATTATATTGGCAGTTTAAACTTTCCATACCAATAGCATTAGAAATATTTTTACTTACCAAAGAATACCACGTCTGCCAATCCAAACTAATTCACGTCCAAAACTTAAACAAACAGCAGCATCAAAATTATTTATGGAAGTTATTATAGGATCATAATACAATCCCTAAACATTAGGGATTTCATATTTATAATAGATCCCATATAATCAAAAATCATAACCCTCGTATTCATTATAAACAATCAGCAGTAGTAACTTTTATCAATCCCAAATCATGAGTATGCTGCCCTATTAAATAGGGTTAAGATCCACGTATCATAACTGTCATCGCCCATGAACAGCTTATACTCCCAAGAACGTTAGAAACCATTAAATACTTGCTGCTTTACCTTCAGTCCAAGAACTTGTATCATGCTTCCACATAAACAAACTAGAACACCTTCTTGAACCTATCTGATGTACCATATAACTGTTGTTCCTTTATGTCCTCAGATCATCACGAACATATTTAAACCAAAAATAATCATAGTCGTCTTTTTTTAAGCAAGACGACACTTTAAAGTGTCGCAAAAACCCTAATTTCACCAAAATCACCAATACACCAAACAGAGATTCGTTACTCTTTTCCTTGATAGATGCAACAACAAAACACCTTGTAGATCCTAGATCACGAGCCACCAGGCTCTGATACCAATTGTGAAAACCTAAAGAATCGTTGTAAGCTCAGATTGTTTAGATCTTATATCTAGGATTAACAATAACATTGAACATAGAATATGTATAGCGGAATTAACATAAGAACAATGATATTCAACAAGGTGTTTCTTCATTAATAACCAAACGTTCCTAACAGCCTCAATTCTAGATGATCAATTCTAGAATTTGTTATCTAAACTATAACAAGGAATCAAAGATCCTTGAGGCTGAAACACACAAATTCTAGGCGTCCACTTAGAGGACTTAACGCCTAGACACACACACACTTTTCTGTGTTTTACATCTTGACACACACAAAACTATACGACCTATATCTCTTTATTTACTAGAGATATTAGGTTTTCAAATGATTAGAACAAATAAATATATTAATAAATCATTTTAACATTTAAATTTATCTTCAAAATCTTCAAAATCTTCCATATTTTGAAGAATTCCTCCTTTGCCTTTTAAGTCCTTTATCTTTCATATGTTTTGTCTTATCAACTCAAATATAATTCCCAACACACAAGATCTCATTTCAAATCAAAAGGAATATAGCGATTTGAGAGCTTCATACAATGCTCTAAAAGCAAAGTTTCATTCTTTAAACCGGGACAAAGGGAAATCTCCAATTTTAAACTTTTCAACATCAAAAGTAAGTGTTTCAAAGATGATTTACACGAGTGAATCTTCAAACTCATTTCAGAAAAAGATCTCTCAGTTTACAACATACTCATTGCAAAAAGATAAGAAATTCTATAAGAAACCTCAAGTTTTTGAAACACCGACTTCTCAAAAGGCCTTTAAATCAGTTGATTCAAGTAAGAAAAAGCACCACATGCTCATACTCAAGATTTAAAGTTTTAAGAATCAGAAAGCTCATAACAAAGATAAAGAACATCCGCTACTCTGTTAATCTTCATTTCCTTAAAAACATTAATTGATCAATTAAGATATCAAGGAAGATTGTTAGTCGGCTTTCAATATGGCATAATGTATGAGCATATTGGTCAAAAGACACAAGATCGCAAAAAGGCAAAGTGATGCAAAGATAATCAAGTGATGATGCAAGAGTTATGATCTCAAGATGGTCAAGACAAGTGATAAAGGCTCAAAGATCACAGTCGGTCAAGCATGATGGAACAAGCTCAAGCTTAATGATCAAAGAACACTACATAAATATACAAGTCAAAGATCAAGACTACGAGCTGGACTGAAGAACATTAATAGAATGCTAGGTTTAAGATATTTGTAAACTGGAGTAACCTCCCTTAGGGGGATAATGTTAGTGAAACCAGAAAACTTGATCGGTCACTCTTAGTAAATTACCATGTCTCAACTCGTAGTATAAGTTATCAATGATTTGGTTTAAAAAACGGACCAACCCAAGGAAAGCCCAACATAGAACTATATAAAGCTCTGCTCCACACATGGAGAGGGTGTAGTTTGAACGCTTTTCCACACATACATGGTGTGTGTGTTTTTTAGTGTTATTCCTCATCCATCTAGGTTCTCTCTCCAAGGCTCTCTCTCTGTAGAATAGATCATTGTTTGTGTGAAATATAATATCTTACAAAAATTAATAGTTTAAGTGGGCCAATGAAGATGTATGTGGGCTGGAAATGGTGACTAAATTTTTTAACAAGTTTAATTTTTATAACTTTTTAAACTTTTTTATAAAAATGTTATTTGTATTTTTATTTGAATAAATAAAATTTAATTTGTTTAAAACAATGGAAAAGAAAATGGGCTAGAATAAAATTTCGTATTGTGATTTTTAAAGTTTTTTTCTTTTTGTATTTTTATCTAAATTAATGGAATTTAATTTATATGAAAAAATGGAAAAGAAAATAAAATTAGAGGTGGGTGAGGCCTAAATGGCTAAGTTGTGGTGTGTTGTGAGTAAAGGAGTATTTAAGGTGTTGAAGTGTTGAAATATGTTGGCACACAGTTGGGGACCCAAGTGGCTAAACTTTGTTAGTCATGACACCCATTACTCTAAGGGTGAAAAGTGAGAGCGGGTGGGGGGAGGTAAATAAAAAGAGAAAGTTGAGGTGATGCTAAGGTGAAAGGTAAAATGGTGTAATCATTAGGGGTACTCTAAAAGCATCAAGTGGAGCGACTCGATCTGAACTGTCACTTTAGTCTTTTCCCTTTTTCAAACTTCCTGCCCTAACATATTTAAAATATCTTCCTAGTAACTCAAGCCAAAATTAAACTTTTGAGACCCACCATACCTATTAAAACACAAACGCAACACAAAAACCAATTAAAAAACAAAAGCTCTCATTTGGCGCAACATAAATTTTTGCCGTTTCACTTGATGCATGGAGGGTCTATCGTAGTGGCCGTTTGCAGGCCCATCCCACGTCAACTTTGGCGCTGATGCCAATCGACTACCCAACCTCTTAAGGAACTTTAGTGCGTAAAGTAAGTTATTGGTCAGTGTTTCCATCACATTTTTCTTTAAAAGCTTTTACTGAAATACTTCTTTCATATTTAAGAGTTAAGAGGAGAAAATATAGAAAGAGAACGATTAGCTAAATATAAGGATGCTCTTAAAAGCTATATGGCTTTCAATTAGTATACCCGTTACCTATTTATCTTTAGTACGAAGTATTTCATTATCTTTATACAAAAGAAACCTTAATCGAGCTGTTCATACCACGTTTTGAAAAATTATAGAGGTTGATAAATCATTAGCCTTTCGTGTTCTAGGATTAAATGATTTGGACCCGTGGCTCCTTAAAAATATATAGGTTACGAGATTGTGACTTGAGACCTAGTGAGATCTCATCCCATACCCTCTAAAGGTTCACTTCTAATACGTTACTAATACTCAATAAACATTGATTTAAATCACGAGACTAATTATTAATGTTCGTATGGTACTTGACAACTTGGTTTCAACGTCTAAGTAAGCCAAAATATATGGAAGATATTTGGTATGACACTTCATATTTTCTTGAAGATACTTTCATTTATTATGCTTTCGAACTTGGATACAAAGATAGAGATTACAAATGAGGGTGATTAAGCCCTATTATACTAAGGGCTAGTCAAAATTTTAAAAATGTGCCATTATAATTCACTTAGAAATTTACAAATGAATAAATCTAGATTAATCTCTAGATCTTTTCCTACTTTTAGACATAAAATCAAAGATAAATATCAACACAAAGATTCTAGATCAATACTTAGATATGATGTCGCGTCGATGTTATCCCTTTGGATTATGGGTGCAAGGCATCGGTCCATTACACCCCTTCCCCCACTTAATTCATGACGCCTTCGTCTGCATTTTAATCTTCGTATCGACAATATTGATCTTTACCATTTCCATAGACTATCTTCTTGTTTCCAGTTTAACTTTTCCTTGGTAAGTCCTTTTCCATTTATCGAGTATATGTTTGTAATGTGGACTCCCCTTCGCATCGCATCGCACGCCCAATTTCTACATTTTTGTTTACCGTCTTGTCCAAATACCTCTTTATCATCCACTTTTTTCGTGCCATTCTTACTTTCCGAAATAGTCCGGTGTCTAAGGGTGTGTTGTTTTTTCATCGCCAAAAGACTTCCTTGGCGGCTGCCAAAAGTCACTCCTCTTTCTTGGCGGTCTTTTATTTGTTGCGGATAATAAGGTTGTATATTCACTCTGCCTCTTAAGGGCCATGAATTGGGACACTCCATTATCATTGATGACCAAGTCTTGGAGGTGGTGCATAGGAAAATCTCATGCCATTTAAAAGAAATCCATGCCAGGACCATCTTATAGCAACTATTAGCACAATTGTAAATGATAGCTCATTAGTCACTTATCGAGACAAACTTTTTACATTTCTGTCCTCAAGAGTTTGTTTTGTTCTTTAACAGACTGATCCTTTCCTACTTTAAGAGTGCATTTTACCCCTAGTCGTTCGACCTCTTTGACGTCTAAGAAATTATGGGTGGCGCCAGTGTTGATGAGTCCTAGCGTCTGTTTGTCATTCACTATCATCTCCATAAAAAGCAAACCTTGATCCTTAGTCTTTGTTTTGCTTAGCGAGTTTTCTTTAGTGTCCAAGTACATTCTGAATCGACCCCAATTCCTCTTGTGGTGGTTCTTCTGTTATTAAATCCATTTCGGCAACCAGGGCGTTAATGGCTTTTCGACTCGGACAATCCTTTGTCTAGTGGGACCCGTCACAAATAAAACATTGCTTTAGAAGGGGTTTGGACATGTCTTTATTCTGAAATGACCTTTCAAACATTGGGCTTATTCGTCCTTTGCGCATCTCATCTCTTAGGCACACTCTGTTCTACTACATCACCTCTTTTGCTAGTGGTCTCCTTGGTCGGTTAGAGTACTCCACAATCGACACTACTGTTTGCGATGGCCCTCAACTAACTTTTCACATTCCTTCTACCATTCTTGAATCTGCCAATTATTTTTAATCCGTCTTGAAGAAAATAGAACATATTGATCTGGCACATCCACCATTTACATATAATCGAAGTAAACTCTTTATGAAATCAGTAATTTGTACCAGGAGAGGCGAAGTCGCCTTAATTTAGCCCTTAGGCTTCAAATCAGCGATATGGGGGACAAATTGTTTTCCGCAACTCAGTTCTGAGAATTGATCCCAAGTGTTGAGATGCATATTCCCTTTTTCACGTTCATGGTTTTCTTTCTCCACCATAGTTAGGCGCCTTCGCGCGACGAATGTGGGGGCTTATACTGATTTTAACAGCATCATCTACTACCCTGCATTGCTTTGAAGTATTTGTTCGAGTCCCGAACAAAAATATTCTTAATAGAGTAGCATTTAAGTACCACTTTATACATATCTGGTTATGGGGTGACCTTATTGCGAGAAAGGCGTACCTTGGCTACTACTAGCACTTCCATTATGCCTCTTTTGATTACTTTGTCATTCCTTAATCGCATTATCTATCTTTTCATGCATTGTAAAGATCTCGTCTTCCACAAACTTCCTTGCACTCAATAGATCTTGAGATATCTTTTCGATCTCTTTCTAGAAATCTTGACCGAGGTTTTGAACTAAAGCTTTTGCTGCTTTGATTACCTCCACGTTTATTTGAGTCTGTCCATTTTGAGGGCTTTCTTGAAGAGAGTTCCATTTCTCCATCATTTTCAACAACAAGGCTTCTAGGATCGCAAAGCGTTTCTTCAAGACTATCCCTTAACGCTCCTTCATAAAGTACGGTTTAGGGGGTCCGAGATTGACTACTAAATCTATCTCTTTTTTTAGGCGCCCTTTGATAAGTGCTTAATTACACATATCTTTTACCTCTAAAAACGAGCTTAAATGACCAAAAACAGACAAAAACTGCCCAATATATGTTTGTTTTGCATTTGTATTGTGCAGGAAGTGGATATCATCAAAAAGACAGAAAACCAAGCCAAAATGACAAAACTGAGCATGGAATGGAAAAGACTGTGCAAAATCAAGGCCAAAGTCCAAAAATGCCAAAGTCAGAGTCAATACTGAAGAATCAGCAGTCAAACCGGAGCCGGAACTGAAGAATACTATTGAATGCAATCTTAACCCATCTGATGGGCCGGGAAAGCCCAATAGTATATTTATGAAGACTGTGAAGACCAAATGGGCCCTCAATCAATTACAACAGCCCATTTGTGTGCAATTGACAAAGACTGTGAAGACTTTGAAGACCCAATCCTAGCTCACTTTACAGCCAATCTCAGCCATTGTACACACAAAACCCACTCCTACACCTTATTGGGCTTGAAAAAGCCCAATAACCAAACCTGTACCTTATTGGGCCCAGACACACTCAATGGGCCCAATACAAGCCCACACACCTTATTGGGCCCAAACCCAAACCCAGTGGGCCCAATACAAGCCCAATAACCTTTTTTATAAAACACAAGGACCAAAAATGTAAATTTTAAAAACTTTGTTTTATAATTAAAAATGAAAAAAAATAAAGAAAAGGGGCCAAAAATGCCAAGTCTTGAAAGTTGTTTTATTAAGAAAAATAGGAAAATAAAACACAAGGGCTAGTTTTGCAAATTGCTTAAACTTTCTTTATTTCTTTTAGTTAAAAACAGCAGGGACCATTCTTGTAATTCACCTAAAGTCCCTTTTATCCCTTTTTAGTTACAAACCACAAGGACCAATTCTGTTATTTTCCAAACCTTAGTTATAACTAAAGAAAAGGGCTGAAAAAGAAATGAAAAAAGAGAGAAAGTGTGAGGACTAGTGTTGCCTCTTCCCCGAAGATCCCATTTAAACCTGCAACCCAAACTGTACCCTCCATCGTACCCGCCAAAACCCCAAACAGCCATTCCCCACGGTTTTATGGCCAAACCACCTCTCCAGTACACACTCACAGCTCACCCACACCTTTCCCCACAACCTAGTGCCCCTATAACCCTTTCTCAGCCAAAATCACACACCCCGAGCACCCCCATCAATGGCTAAGATGAAGAGAAGCTCATGGAGGGCTAGGATTGCAAAGGGAGTGTTGTACTCTTACAACAAGCACAGCCCAAGACAAAGAGGAGCCTTTGGACCTCTATAAAAGAAGAGAAGCCAAGCCGAACAAGACACACCATTTTTTTATGTTTTTTTTAGCTTAACTTTAAATTCCAAGTCTTTCTTTTAATTATTTGAGTATAACTCAGTTGTTTTTTAAGCTAATATTGTAATACTTTTCAGTTTAATAAAAGTTAAGAAGTTTGTGAAAATCACCATTGTCGAAATTTAAAGTTTAATGTTAGTTGTTTAATTCTGTTTAAGTTGTTTAAACATATGTTTAAAGTTATTAAAACTCATTTGTGATCCCTTTCTCAGCTTAATAACCTATAAAAAACAGTTAAAAAACCTTCTTTATAAATTAAAGGGGTGTTTGGTTTAGACCTAAAATGGGTCATTTTGGGTTTGGTATGGGTCAAGCTCACTCAGCCAACTTTGGCTGAGTGTGTGAGGTTTATTAAGCCTCTTAAATCACCATTCTTAGTTTAAAAATAAGTTTTTATAGCCCTTTTGATATTCTGTCAACTTTCAATAAGCAAAAATTGAGCTTAAAGGCTCAAGCTGCTTATGCAGCTTAAGCACACAAATTTTGTGCTTGTTGTGTTGTTTCTAGCCATATTACCCAAGCCCATGTTCTGTCTCTTTTAATTTGACCAAGTAACTTGCCAAAGTATATGCATGTGTGTTTTTTTTGAAAACCCTCAAGTTTAAGCCCCATTATCAGCAGCTTTTTCTTAACCTTAATAGCTAATGTTTTGAAAATAAGCTCAATTATGGCCCTGCCCTTTTAATCTGTTTGTATTTGGTTTTGGCTCAAAAGCTCTTTAGAGCTTATTTCATAAGCCCAAAATAAGCCTTAAGCTCACTGCCATATTTACCCTGGTGCTGAGCACCATTTTCAGCCACTCTTATTTTGCTAACTTTGTATTAAGCCCCTAGTTCTTTTAGCTTTTCTTTATAGCTTATCACTAGTCCTTTAAACTCCCAAAATCTCATAGCTTATTTCCCCTTAATGCTTAGCTTAATAATAGCTTAAAGTTGCCATTTTTCTGTCTTTTATAAACTGTTTAGCATAGCTTAATATTAGTTCAGCTTATTTTAGGACTTATTAGAATGCCATAGCTTATATTTAGGATTCCCCTTAGCTTATTATCTGTTTCCTATTAGTTATAGCTTATTTTGTCAGCTTAAACCCCAAAAAGAAAGAAAAATAAGCTAAAAAGCTTATTAAGCTTCTGCAGCTTTAAAAAGCTACATTTCTGGCTTATTAAGCTCAATTCAGCTTATGTGCTTATTAGGAAAAATGTTCCTCTTAAGCCCCTGAATAAGTTTGCTTTTTTAGGTTTTGGCTAATAAGCACTTTGGACCCACTTTGCTAATCGGGGTCCACCTCAGGGACCATTTGTGTAATTTTCGATTTTCTAGTTAACTTAGTTAGTACCTTTAGTTAGTAGACTGTTACCCCGTTTGTCCTTGTGTCCTTTCTCTGTTAGTCCTCTAGTTTAACAGCTGTTACTCTTTTAGTTAATTAATTAATTAAATTAGGTTTAAATTTAATAAGTTTAATTACTTTTATTTAAAACAGTAAAATTTGGGCATTTTTATATTTTTAGAATTGTTAACTTTTTCTTTATTTCTATTCATTATTTTTTTTCGAATTTTTTTATATACTTTTATTTTTTTGTTTTTTCTCTATTTACTTAGTTTTAATAGTTTTTTAATCTTTTAAAAATCATAAAAATCCAAAAAATTAATAAAAAAATATTTTGTGTTTATTAAAATTTTCTTTTGTATTTAGTTCTAGGAAACAATTTAAAATTTTGTATAAGTTTATTTTTCTTAAATCTCAGTTTTAGACCCGTTTTTTACCGGTGGTTTTACCGTTTCTTTTCGTTTTACATTCAAACGACCTCCGTTTTAGTTCTAGTTTTCTTTATTTTTCAAGTTAAGTTAATTAGAATTTAATTTTGATTTTTAATTTAATTTAGCATTTATTTTCTTAATTTTTAGTATTTAGGTTTCCCGATACCTGATTCTGTTCCCCGTATTTTAGTATAAATTTAATTCTAGGATTTCCCTATAACTAATTTTGTTTCCCGTAGTTTTTAAGATCTCCATTTCCTATATTTGTTTCCCGTAGATTAAATTAGGTTTTATTTAATTAATTTTAGTTGTAATTATATCAGTGTTTCCATCATATCTAAATATTCTCCATCAGTCAATTTCTCATCAAACCAGGATTACTTTCAATTGCAGCCTCGTTGGGACATACGACCCGGGAATATCTCTTCCGGAATCTTTTTATAATTGATTCTTATATATTTAATCTCTTTGTGTAGATTTTGACCTTTTGCCTTGGTTAAGGGCATTTGGTTGAGATTTGCATTTGAGTTATTTTAAGTGTATACTATACCACGAATCAGCTAGTGTACGGGAAGGCATGTCATCTACCGATCGAGTTAGAGCACAAAGCCTACTGGGCTCTCAAGCATACAAATTTT
>BQNB010067540.1:0-19822 GCA_026074375.1 Tanacetum coccineum | reverse complement strand
TGTTATATGAAAACTCAACTAACGGTAAATGGTTAACCTAACCCTTTCTGAAGTCGATCACATAAGCACATAGCATATCCTCGAGAGTTTAAATAGTCCTCTCACTTTGTTCGTCAGTCTGCGGGTGATATGCAATACTCATATCTAAATTCGTACCCAAGGCCTTTTGAAGTGACCTCTAGAAATTTGATGTGAACCTAGGGTTACGATCACATATGATCGAGATAGGTATTCCATGCCTCGTGACTACCTCTTTCAAGTACATTCTTGCCAATCTCTCCATGAGATCGGTTTCCCTCATTGGTAAGAAAATTGCAAATTTAGTGAGTCGGTCAACAATCACCCAAATGGTGTCATAACCTTGTGACGACTTAAGAAGCTTTGTGCTAAAATCCATGGTGATATTATCCCATTTCCATTGAGGAATTTTAGGTTGCACCAACAAACCCAATGGTCTCTGGTGTTCAGCTTTGACCTTGGCACACATCAGACACTTGCTAACATATGTGGCGATGTTGGCCTTCATATTGGGCCACCAATATAGCTTTTTCATGTCCTGATATATTTTGTCAAAACCTGGATGGATATAATATTTGGACGTGTGGGACTTGTGCATAACCACAGTCCTCAGATCGCCATAACAGGGTAACCAACTGCTACCATTTAAGCATGGAGTTCCATCCGCGTGAGGTTCCAACTTTTCCGTTCTAAGTTTCTCTAGATCCTTTGAATTTTTAATCAACATACCTCCAACATCTTCGTTTTTTAGATTCTCTGGTTTCTATGCTTCAGTCTGAGCATTCAAGATTTATTTAGGAAGATCCAAGCCAATAGTCATAACTAAGGCTCGAACTCTTAATGGTTGATCTCATTCTTTCTTGCTCAAAGCGTCAAAAACGACATTTGCTTTCCCCGGGTGATAACGAATCTCGCAATCGTAATCACTATGAAACTCCAACCAACAACGTTGTCTCATGTACAATTCCTTCTGATCCAGTATGTGTTGTAAACTTTTGTGATCAGTGAACACGGTACACTTTGTTCCATATAGATAGTGCCTCCAAATCTTTAGAGCGAACACTACTGCTCCAAGTTCCAAATCATGAGTCGTATAGTTCTTCTCATGAATTTTCAATTAGCGTGATGCATAAGCAATCACCTTCTCTCTTTACATCAACACAGTGCCCAAACCTTTGATCGAAGCATCGTAGTATACGATAAAATCTTTGCTTCCTTCAGGTAAAGCCAGAATTGGTGCACTACACAACTTCTTCTTAATTAACTGGAACGTTGCTTCTTGTTCGTCGTCCCAATCAAACTTGACCTTCTTCTGAGTAAGCTTGGTCATTGATTTGGCAATCTTCAAAAATTCTTCAATGAATCTTCGATAATAACTGGCAAGACCTAAAAATTGACGAATCTCCTTTGATGTCTTAGGAGATTCCCAATATTTAATGGATTCGATCTTGGTGGGGTCCACGTGAATGCCTTGACTATCAATCACGTGACTGAGGAATTGTACCTTAGAATCCAGAATTTACATTTAGAAAAAATTAGCATACAACTCCTCTTTCTTTAGCAACTCTAAGATTAACTTAAGATGCTCTTCGTGTTCTTCTTTGTTCTTTGAGTAGATAAGGATATCGTCGATAAAGATAATCACAATTTATCCAAATATGGCTTGCACACGCGGTTCATGAGATCCATAAATACCGCCGGTGCGTTCGTCAAACCAAATGGCATAACTTGAAATTCATAATGACCATAACGAGTTCTGAAAGCCGTCTTTGGAATGTCTTCTTCACGAACTCGTAACTGATGATAGTCCGATCTCAAATCGATCTTCGAGTAAACACTCGACCCTTGAAGTTGATCGAACAAATCATTAATTCTCGGAAGCGGATAACGGTTCTTCACTGTCAGCTTATTTAATTCCCGGTAAACGATGCACATCCGGAATAGTGTTGATGAAGAGGTGTAAATGCTCGTCTTAATCCTCCTAATACGTTCTAAGTCAATTTGTTATCTTAATGTAGAATTTCATTGGTACGGGTCTCAGTTCCTTGATGACGTTTAACTTGCCGGTGGGTTGCCCTGGGGTGAAATGATACGTCTTCGCCATTTTGGCCTAGGATTTTGTATAAAATGATGTCGACTTTATATAATAAGGTGGTATCAGAGTTTACTTAGTTATTATGATTATTAGTTTGGTTCCTCGTGATAAATACGTTTTATGAATACGCACACAAAACTTGATATAAATAGAAAAATGTTTCCTTGACCAGAAGTTTTTAGAGTGACTACTCTCAGCACGGCATGGTACTTTCCTGAATTATACATAGTTGATCAGGCCATGTATAATTGAGGACTAACGATGCATTGCTCATTTTCGTCAAAATAACGTTATTATTTCATGATATCTGTGAGAGTAGTTTGCAAGAGTAAATAAGGAATCTAAGTTAGTATTGACGAAATTTTCATAATACGATAATTTGATAGATAAATTAAAGTCATTCGTACAACGAAAATTTAAGAGAAATACAACGAGAACTCCTAAGGAGATAAAGTTTAAGATAGTTCCAATTTAGGGTTTACTAGGCAAAGCGAGACAACTTTCTCTTTTAAGCTTCAATCTCATCCTCAATGTTGTTAAATATATATATATATATATATATATATATATATATATATATATAAAAACAATTAAAAAATATACATAAGTAAAGTATCATACAAATTATTCTTAGGAAAGAATAATAAGTAATCAACACGGGTATCGTTCTCCTCGGTGAGAGGTGAATGGAAATCTACGTTCATGTTGAAAATCGAGCTTGATTGTCATTTAAGTTTTGGTTTTGGTTTCTAAATCTAATAAATCAATTTAAAAATCTATATAAAGCATATAAAGGCACGCTAAACTAGAAAATTAAAGCAATTTAAAAATCTAATGACATTTAAACACTTAACGATTAATTAACGACTAACGGACTAACGGAAAATTATCAAAATAAACTCTAAAAACTTAAAATTGCAAATTTCTAAACTAAAATGCATTAATCTATTTTTTAAAACACATAAAATATTTTAAAAATTTTTTAAACTATTTAAAACTATTTTTTAAACTAAATAATACTATAAATTAAATTTAAAATAATAAACTTAATCCTAAGATTTTAAGAAAATTTATAAAAATACTTTAAGCTAAAAGTGAGTTTTACAAAGAAAAAGGAACAAATAAGCTGAAACCAATAAGCCAGGAAAAATCAAATAAACAAAATAAGCTAAACTCTAAATGCATATAAGAAATAAATGAAATGATACTATAACGAAAAAGTCCCAAGGGCATGCTGGTTAAGGTGTTGGTGTTGTGAAGGTGAGATCACAGGTTCGAGTCATGTGACCTTCCTTTTTACAAAACATTTTTATTTTTCATTTTCTTTTTGAAAAAGCTATAGAATAAGCAAACTTAAGAAACTTTTTGATAAAATTTGAAAAATAAGCTAGAAAAAGCTATAAAAAGATGACAGTTGCTTAATAAAGACTTAGGAACACTTAGCTTAAATTGTTTTGCTTCTTAAGACTAAATAAGCTAAAGGTAAAACAAAATAAGCTAAAATAGATACTAACCTAAACTTAATAAGCTATAAAAACTAGAAATAAGCAAATGATATAAGCTTACAACACCTAAAAGATCAAGATAGTTGACTCAAAATACTTTATAAGAGGAATTTAGACAAACTTTAACTAAGATGTTTTAACAAATAAGCACTAAGTAAAAGAAGCAAACAAATTAAGTTTGAGACCTAAATAAGACAAATAAGCTAGAAAATCAACAATTTAGATAAGGACATAAGCTAGAAATAGCAGCTTAAAATGACAGACTACTACTTTGGTTTTTAGCTTTTTTTTATTTTTTATGACTACTTACCACTAAATTTTAAGACTCAAAAGCTATTTAGACAAACTAAAAACTAAAATCATATTAAATTCAAATGAAAATAAGCTAAGGACAATAAAAATTAACTATAGATAAGCTAGATACACCTCTATATTGATCTAGCAAATTCCGACGCCAAGAACACAAGCTAAACTAATTCTTAACTTATTGATTTTGATCTAAAATTATAGACAAACTTCTACCAAAGAAAATGCACTTAAAACAGATGCATATTAATGCATAATAAGCCAAATTATGAACTCAAATACTACACCTTAAGCTCTCTTTTATAAATCCAAGATTCACACAGTTTAGAACAACATTGGGACTAGCAGATTTGGAATTTGGCTTAAATAAACTAACAACTTTATCAAAACTAACTCAAAGCTTATTTAAACTAACCTAAAGACTTAATAAGAGCTTCTGAAAACTAATTTGAAAACTAAAAACAGTCTTAACTCACATATACCTAGTTGGAACTGCTTGACCCAAACACCCCTTTAAAAACTTTAAGATCCAATTTAAACTAAAACAAACCTAATTAAGCACTGAATTTTGAAAACAGATTAAGCACTAAGCAAATTAAAGACTATTAAGCAAAAATTAAGGAAAAATAAGCTCTTAGCAATAAGCTACACTAATAAGCTATTATAACTCATAAATGGACAGATTTATGAAAACTAAAATCTAAACTATTTTAAGCCAATAACTAAGCATATTAAGCTAGATTAAGACAGAATAAGCATAGATAAGCAAAAATAAGCAAGCAATAAGCAGATTATTAAGCTAAAAAAGAAATTAAGCTATAAAAAAGCAAAAGAGAATATACTATGTCCTTTGCTCAAACAGGGACTTATAAATGCTCAAAAGAGCTTATCTACAAGCTCCAGCTTGTTGAAAACAAGCTGGGAAGACCCTATAAGCCCATCCATTTTTGGCTTATCATCCAAAAAGCTCAAATCCATAATGCTTAACCAATTTGAAGTAAAATTTGAACAGGTTGTACAAATAAGCTTGAGAAGCTTATTTGTACAAGTAAACACTAATTTGAGACTTAAAACAGCTTATAACATCTATTAGAATAGCATAAATGATTTTAAGTGAATGAGTAAAAAAAGGGAACATGACAATGTAAACTAAAAATTACTTTTATTGATTCATAAAGAGAGTACAAATCTTGAAAACATGAAACATAAGCATAAAATAAGCTGAATTAATCTACACTACTCCTAAACTAAACTACACTACTCCTACCCTAGATAATTACATTGTGTGATTTCATCTTCTATTTATAGCTGAAGAAGAAGCTTCTAGGTGTGAGGAGGAGTGTCCTTAGCCTTTAATCTCAGCCTTTGATCTTCCAATCCATCTCTTTGATCCCTTAGATTGCTTCTACAAATTTGTAGTCAATAGGAGTCATTAGGATTGCTAGCGTGTTAAGCTATGTCAGACGTGTCAGGGGGTCCTTCTAGAAACTTAGGAGCGTGTGGGGAGAATAGCTTGATTTACCCTGTGTGTTGTTGTGTGAAAGTGGGAGGGAAGAAAGGAGACGGTGAATAGTATTTTTGACTGTGTTTGACCCTGTGTGTTAAAAGGTTGACTTTGGACCTGGTTATGGTTTTGGGCTTATAACTTTGGGCTTGGACCTGGATAAGGATAAGGGATTTGATAGGATTTGAATTGGACTTATGATTTAGGCTTAAGTTTTAATCATTCAATTGATAATGGGCTGACCCGGCCTATGAAACGGGTACGGATTGGCCCATTAAAAATGAATACGCCTTCGGCTTTGCTTTCTCGCACTCTTTCCAATCTTGTGCTCGGATTTGTCCATTTTGATCTATTTTTTGTCCATTTTTGATATATCTGTTACTTGCAAGACATAATTCACAAAACACACATATATAATGTATTTTTCATATATTAATGATCATTTAAGCTCGTTTTAATAAGGAATGTTGATATGTGATTATACTCATATCAAAAATCCTCCATACTAAGCTATTGTCGTGTCCTCACGCAATGTTATATACACACATAGAAAACGAAAAATTTCAACCCCCTATAGACTAATTACCTCGAAAAGTAGCTAAGTGTTCATCTAAGGGGATTAAGAAATCACTAGTTTAAAACGCCCCGTTTTACCATTTTTATATATGCATACATTTATTATTATCATTCATTTTTTTTAATCATACATTTAAGGATCACGAAACAAGAAACACTTATAATTAGTGTCCAAAAGGATAAATTCATCGTCCTCGATTTTTCACCTGCCCCAAACCAAGCTTAAAAACGAAATCATTGTTAAATACAAGTTAAGATGCTAACACTACTCATAGATGCAAATTGTGTATGCATAGCTACTTTTCGCTCCCTTATTCCTAAATCCTCTAAAGATTTTATTTTTATTATTGGTGACAAATTAATTAAGTCCTTATTCGTATATAGTAAAACCAGTTTAGACCATAATTAGTTTGAAATCATTTCCTAAAGAGACGATATGGTGAGAATAAGGTCCACATTAAGGTTCTAATTTCGCATGATTTAGGGGTTATCCTTTTTATTTCATCTGAAACAACTCAACTACGAGTCCAGAGACGGAGGCTTTATTTAGATAACCCCGGAGTCGAAATTTGGCTTTATTATTATTATTATTGCAACATTAATTAACCTCCCGATCCTTTAAACAACTGCCACATCAGTATGCGAGCCGACCATGGTCCAGGAGTCTTATTTCGACCAGGAGATCCTCGACCTTTTTGAAAACTGTCACATCGGTATGCGAGCCGACCATGATCCAGTAAACTTTTATCAGTCTCGGATTTATTATTCTTACTATGGGCCTTCTTTTGAAGACTGCCACATCAGAAGCGAACCGACCAGAGACAGTAAACTTTTATCAGCCCACGGTTCTTATTATTATTATTATTACCTCCACCCTTTAAACGACTGTCACATCGGGCGCGAACCGACCATGATCCAAAAGTCTTATTTCGGCTTCGGTTTATTACATAATTATTATTATTATAGCCAAATTTCAAGTCCTGTGGTCTTTTAACTACCTAGACAACGGTAGCGAGCCGTCAAGAATCGGTAGCCTATTTCCCCACAACACTGACAAAACCTCGATGTGTACCTTAATTTCACCAGAAGGAATCTCTACGAAGTGATCTAAACTAAGAATCACAAAAACCAAAGTACCTTTATTTATTCAACATTTATATAACGTTTATTAAGCTGGTGGGAGCAAAAAGCCACAGTTAACCTTTATGAGCTCTAAAGAGATCCAACTACTCCACGCTTAGCATCTAAGTTATATTCAACTCTATCATTTTTCGTTCTTCGCAAATTTAAAAGACTAGCAAAAGCTTAAATTTATATAGGTTAAATTTATATAGGTTAAGGGGCAAGCTAGAGCGCAACATGCTCGATCAAGTCAAAATTTATTCTTATTCTAACCATCGGAAAGCCAAAAATTCGTGTCAAAACACTTATTTTATTTTTGAATTTTTTTATTTTTGGCATAAAATCACATATTTTTGGTATTTTTGGCAAAACATGGTTACGTGAAGACAAGGCAAATGCAAGTAAGATCAAATCGAAAGATCTCCCCCATACTAGAACTAAACATTGTCCTCAATGTGAGACTGCCACCCCCATACTAAAATCAATGCATCGTCCTAATATAAAAGGGTCTCTACGTAAATCTAAAGCCTTTTATTAATTATGCTAATAGATAAACGTTAGTCAATAAGATCTAGGATATCGGATTCCCATATATAAGCATGTTAAGGATTGAAGCTTGAGTGAACGATGGACAAAACCACGAGCACGAGAGTCTTTAAAATCCGGGCAATCCTGGACATAAAACACAAGCCACGAAACACGAGAAAGGAAGAGGCGAGCCTCCTTACGTCACACTTATTCATAACTATTATACTAATATACTACTACTAGGGATAAGCATGGGTTGCCACCCACGAAGCACTTGTTTTAATGAGTCACTAGCTTGACTCTCCCTCGAATTGATTTGTTCATGGGGGATAGAAATGGAAGAATGGAAAAATCATCATCGGGATTTCATATGCCACCGGCTTTAAGGAATAGAAACTAGAAGCGGAGATGCCGGGGTTAAAAATGGTGTCTTCACTCCCGGAGGAGAGAAGAAAAGAAGAATCCATAGAATAAGTGAGATAAGGAAGAAAGATTTTGATAACAAATGTGAGGGGAAAATAATGGTGATCCTCAAAGGTAAACCTCACATTTGTCGAAGAAATAATTTTCTTATGAATCTTGGGGTCGAAAACTTTGACAATACTCTTCAAATCATCTTTATCATGTTCATCCTTTAAGCTTCTTGGGTCATGATCTAAAAACACCTCGGGAGGGAGATTATGGGTAGTATCTTTAATAAGCAAACTCTTAAGATAGATAATGTCTCCATTTGAATCATGATAATCGTCTTTTATATCCGTAGGAACATCAATATCTAGAAACATTAGCATCAGAAAACAAAGCTGGCCCATCAAGGTTAGAAACATTAGAGTGCTCGCTCTCGATGTCCTCTAACACCTCATTAAAAAGAGGATTTACGTCACTAGAGATGTACTCGTCATCAAATTTAAAAAGAGGGTTCGAATAAATTTTAAAATTTTCCTCCAAAACATCCGCCTCAGGAAGTGACTCATCATCACTAGAGGTAAAATCATCATTAGCATCGAAGAGAGGATTAGAGAAAGTCATAAAATTTCCCTTTAAAACGTCAAGAGGGGGAGAATCATCACAAAAAGGCAAATCACACTTACTGTCATTGTCGGATGTATCCTCAGACTCACTTGGGATTGGGACAAGGTCCTCAACACTAGACTTTATGAATTCGTCTGATTCCTTTTCAGGAATAGTGCTAAGATTCTCATCCCCCATGATGAGAGAGTCCTCGGGCTCCATAGTCGGTAAGACGGTTGTGATTGCAATAGACGGAGGAAGTTGAGAAATAATTTCATTCAAAGGAATAGTACTCTCCTCGTTATCATCGTCATCATCGTCATCATAGCAAAGAGAATTAAAATGTCGCGAAGGCTCGGGAATATAAGTCTCATGACTTATTTCATCATTTTTAGGTTGACAATCTTTAAGCATATTATCCGATAGAAACTCATGCATCATCGTTTTTATTTCCTGAATCGTATCTTGGAAATTTATTTCATTAAGAGGCTGATGATTGATGGAATTTTGCGGGGGTTGGTTAAAACCGTAAGAATTAGAATCATAGCAAGGGTTAAGCTCAGAGTAGTTTTGATGCCACGGTTGACATTGATAATCTTCATGAGGACCCCCACATTTTTCACAATTAAGATATTGTTGTGGAAAACTCGGTGAATTTTGTGGATAATAATTATCGTAGCCCGGTTCATGCTCATAGACAAGCGGTACCCGTGGTGGACAATCATAACCATAATGAGCGTCGTTCCCACATAATTCACACGAGTATGATTCGTACTGGGGTTGTGGAGGGTGGGTGAAAACGTTTGGAGGATCATTGAAAGAGTTCGGATTAGGAGCATCAATGGATGAATTTCCATCTCTTGAAGCGCAAAACAAACAAAATCCTCCTCTAAGATTATATCCACACCACTTGCAAGTACACTGTTGACAACGTACACCATCTTCTAACGGATCTCCACACCCAAAACAATGAAATTGGTCGAACGAAGATGTTTGGGGCTGTGAAGGTGGGTAGGAAAAATCGGGTGTTTCATCATTTGAAATGGGATCGGGGTTACGGACAAACTCGTCTCCGAAACTTACATTGGTACAACGCCGACAATTTCCACCGTTAAACGGACCTCCACACCACGAGCACCTCGAAAACCAAGACATGTTGAAGAATTATCGGATAAGAGGGTAGAGAGAATAAGAATTAAACGAATAAGAGGATAGAGAAGAATATTTATAGATTTTTAAAATAATACATAAGGAAAAGAAATTAAAGAAAGAAAAATATTTTTGGTAACCGATAGTCAAAGGTGCACGGTAGCTCTCTAGAAAACGCACAAAGAAGCGGAGGAGCGGGTAAGCGCGAAGCGTTTTAAAAACCTTCTCCTTTCGGGTCGAAGTTCGTAGGATCGACCCTCCTTATACCTTTCTTATAGTTTGTTAAAAGATCGTTGTAAGCTCAGATTGTTTAGATCTATATCTAGGATGAATAACAATGATAATAAAATACAATAGAATAAGAACAAATCAATGTTACTTTAACAAGGTTTCATCATTATCTTCTATGATACATGACTACTACAAGCCTCAATTCTATGTGATCAATCGTAGAACGTGTTATCTAAACTATAACAAGGAATCAAAGATCCTTGAGGCTAAAACAAGCTAAACCCTAGGTGTCCACTTAGTGAACTTGACGCCTAGACATACACACACTTTTCTGGTGTTTACATCTTGACACACAAAAAACTATATCTAGAGATCTCTTTATATAGTAGAGTCTATCTAGATTTACAAGGGAAAACATAATTGTATAAGGAAACTAAATATTTTAATTCTTTAATAAACTTCATCTTTATCTTCAAGAATCATATCTTTGATCTTTTGTAGAATATCCTCCACTAGCTTGTAGAATTCTTGAATTGTCATTTAAGTCCCTCTTGTTTCCTTTTCATTCATTATTTTTTCTTATCAACTCAAAATATATTTCCCAACAATCTTCCCCTAGTTGATAATGACAAAACCAAATAAGCACAAACTTCCCCTGAAGTTAATATATGAATGAAACATACTTCCCCTTAATCTATGCAATTCCACCAAGGATATGTAAGTTGCACATCTTCTTTGTAAATCTTCTTCCCCTTTTTGTCATAATCAAATAGGAGACTAAAGTATGCAGCTTTGATTTCGACAATCACAAACCATTATCACACTTCTAATCCAGTCTTCCATCAACTCAAATTACCCTCCGTGACGTGCTTTAAGATAAATGAACTTGAGCAGTAGAAACTTAAACTAGCAGTAGTAATAATAACTAGCAGTAGTAAAAACATTCACTTCGATGACGCATGTAAATGGTTAAACATTTTAACAATAAGCTTCCCCTGAAACCCATATCTTAACACCATTTCTTGAATCATTAAATTTTGTAGGGTCTATGTAATTGATTACGTGAAGAATAACTAAGTATAATGAACTTGATGCTGAAGTAGAATAACCCAAACTTGTGTCTTATATCTTGCACTATCCACATGACTTCAAACGTATACCCAAATCGATGTGTAGGGAGACCGTAATCTCTTGACAATTTATCCTTATCTTCTATGAGACACATAACCAAAGTGATAGCAAATGTGAGCATTGAGCACCTTTAAGAAATATCCCCACCCCTTGCTAGATTGTCAAGTCTTTGTCACATCGTTTAGCTCCGAACAAGTTATTTTTAAAGTCGTAACACCACTTTAAGTTATGTAAACACGCTACCCAAGTAATTTCCACTCATCAGTCAAGTAGGTGATACTAATTATCTCGTTATCAATTAATCAAATAAATATCACAGCACTTTAAATATTAAGAAACATTTATTCATCCAAGAACCCAAAACAGTAGGAATAAAAAACAAATAACCTTCAAAAATGTTAGTTCTTGTCGAGATCCTGCTGTTATGTGTGTTGTCTGGATAATCTGGTTTGGGTTTTTAAAAAAAAAAAAAAATAAAAAAAAAAAAAAAAAAAAAAAAAACTTTTTGCAGAGTACTAACTCTTTTCTTTGTATGATATCGGATGAAACTGGCAGTATTAACTTTTTTTAGCCAGCAATACAAAATAATATGCTAGCAGTACTAAAGTTAAGTGTAGTAGTATTAACCACAATAACCCCAAGTTACTACTGTTGTTAAAGCTAGCAATACAGATCACGTCCAAAATAGAAGAGATTTTTATGGAAGTAAATCCCTAAAAATCAGCAACTTAAATCTTTAGTCAAAAACCACGCATCTGTATGCCACGATCCATTCCTTAACAATATAAATCATATAAACTGCTATAATACATGTCATAAACCATGATATCTTTTCCATAATACCATGCACACTAGAAAAAGAAAACTATCAACCAAAAACCATCATAATATCTACGAGTAATCAGCAGCCCAATCTACTGATATAATAATCACGACATTAATACCTGCTGTCAAATCTTCACAAAACAGATTAACCCCCTGCTGCTAGTATAAACCATCGACCAGGAAACCCTCATCATAGATCATGGCCTGCTGTTTCTTTTATTGAGTCCTAAAGAAGTATTAATAACCACAAATAAACCAACAACCAATGTATTGAATAAAACCTTTTTAGGGTTTTGGTTTATTTATTGGTGATTCAGTAAAGCTAATCACAAAGCACGAACTGCCAACAAACAAACACCATTTAGTCTGCTGATTAACGTTAAATTATCCAAGAAGGCTATTCAAGTGAAAACACTAATCTGCTACATTAAAACCCTAGCAGACCCTTGAATTATCAGAAACATTTTACCTTTGATACCTGCTGTTTTGTTGCTTTAATATCTGCTATTACAGATTAGGTTTGAAGTCCCTAATCTGCTGTTTCTTAGATTCTCCCGATAAAATCATGACCATGATCCCAAGTCACAACCTGCTTGCGTTACTATGGAAATTAGGGTTTATGAGAACCCTAATCTTCATTCTTTTCTTCAGCTGCCAAACAACATCTCTTTTCTGGTTTTATGTAAATTAGGGTTTGGGAAAAACCCAAATACCACCGAATCTACTTGTTCACTTAAAAACAGAAAATAAATATGACACTAAAAACCTTGTGATCCTAGATATCAAGAGCAACCCGCTCTGATACCAATTGTGAAAACCTATATGATCGTTGTAGCTCTAGTTTGTTAAGAACTAATCTAGGATAATGATAACATAGGCGGAATATTCAAACATAGAATCAATATTATCATAACAAGGTTTTACCAAACATTCCCATAGGCCAGTATATTTGTTCAGTACAATATGGATTACATCAATGAACTGTAACATGGATCAAGAAAAAACTTGATTACCTTGAGGCTAAAACTACCAAACCTAGGCGTCCACTTAGAGGACTTGACGCCTAGAACACATACACACACTTTTTGGTGTTTACATCTTTGACACACATTTAAAACTATATCTAGGGATCTCTTTATATAGTAGAGTCCATCTAGATTTACAAGGGAAAACATAATTGTATAAGGAAACTAAATCTTTTAATTCTTTAATAAATTTCATCTTTATCTTCAAGAATCATATCTTTTGGAATTTTTTATCTTTTGTAGAATAAACTCCACCAGCTTATAGAATTCCATAATGCTATATTCAGTCCTTATGTTTCATTCTTGTTTTGTCTTATCAACTCAAATATAATTCCCAACATCCTCTCTCCCTTTTCTTATCTCACCTTCAAAACCAGATCCATCTCTCACACCAAACAAGAAAACACTCTTCATCTGAAAAATCCTTTGTACCATTAACAAAATAACAAATTGAAGATTCATGATCTAATTACAAATAGTAAGCTTCAAGAATTTTAGTAACTATACATGGGTCTGGCAAATTAATTTGGGGAAAAGCAACTCGCGAGCAACATCGACTATGTGGGTGTTGTTTTGATGATTTAAAGGTTTGATTTTTAAGGTTTTTTTAGATATTATTTTATAGATTTTGTGTAGTTTAGAGGATATTAAACAGAACAATCATAACAATATAAAGAGATGAGAGAAGGAACAATCAAATCAAGATACCAAGATTTATAGTGGTTCGGCTACAAAGCTCTTCTTTGCCCTACTCCACTCCTTGAGTATCCTACTCGAGATTTCACTATGTCAACAAGCTCCCTTCAGGCGGAGAAAACCGTTTACACGTCGCTTACGTTATTTTCTGACACTAAGCTAAAGTCGAAGTCCTATCTTAGCTAGAACCAAATCTACCACTTCCAATCAATACACGATCACTAGATTATTTCTATCGGTATTTAACAATATCCGAATCACACAAATACATAAGATAATTACAATAGAGATTTGATACTTAGAATAAAGGATAAGAGATCACTAATCAATACTTCGTTTCTTAACGAATACGAGTGTTCTTCTCTTGTACTTGAATAAGAGGGGAGAGATGAGAAGAAGAGATTAGATCACTTGAAATAAGATTAAGAGATGTTAGTGATCAAGATATTTAGTGAGAGAAAGAATGGTTTTTTAGGAGGACAGAAAGAAGTGTGAGAATTATGCTCAAAATTGTCTGATATTCTACAAGGAATGAAAGCAGTAAAAAAATAATTTTTTTTTTATTGTCAGGGAAAATCAACGGTCAATGGCGGTGGTCCGACATTGTCTCAGATATATTAAAGGGCCGCTAGGCCCTATAAGGGGGCGCCAGGTGATACGACCACACTCCTTTTTGTCTTTTTTATGAGGGTATGTTGTTATTTCTGGTATAGAAACTTCCATTTTGGGGGGAAAATTGAACTTCAAATTTTAAGTTTTTTATAAAACTTTTCTTTTAATTAGAAAATATTTTGTATAATTAATTTTGTGAAATTCTTTGGTAAAAATGTAATGGATAAGAGAAAAATATTTTCTTGATCACTAATCATGCTTAATAATTTGTTTGTTTATACCTTAAGTGGATGACTAATCTTAAAAGATGGAATTTTAGATTTATAATTTGTAACGTTTAATTTTTTGTAAACTGTTTTTAATTTTGTTATATCAAACGTTGAGAGATAAAAATATATATGAATAACGTTTTAGACATTATTTTGTTATTAACAAATCTCCCACCTTTTTAATGATGACAAAATATAAACTCATTTTGTATAAAATTAAAAGTTACAAAATCATTAAAGAGTTTTGTTCCATTTCTCCCCCTTTTTGTCGAATTCAAAAAGGATGACCGTTGAGTAGTTGTAGGAAGAAAGAAATTGATGATATCAAGACTCCCCCTTAATGTATGCTCTCGCTTGTTTGGGGCACCAAAGGATCGATCTTTCGAAAATTGTTTGCTACAAAAAAAAGTTAGAGATACAAAGTGACCAAGACAAATTTTCTTTTTAAACAACACATTATATTTAAGTCACCCAAAAGAGAGTTTTATTTAACAATCAAGAAACTCATACAATAGCAAAGTCAACTAATACTTTAATACAACATAAAATAAAACTAGAGCTAATACAAGATAATTAATCCATAAGACACACTACATACTTCATGAGATAAAGAGAGACAATACTACATAAGTCCTAAATGATTCATGATTCATAAAGAATGACTTTTTGAGCAAAAAAGTTTGGGGTGACATGTTTATGAAAACTTTTGAAGATATTTCAAGGTGGAGGTGGAAAGTGTGAGGTAATTGCGGTAGTGAGAAGATACTCAAGATGAGCAAACATGATGTTTATCTCATCTCTTAAGGTTAAGAAAAGAGTTCAGTTATGAAAGCAACATATGTAATTTGACCCATGGTAGTCATGGTAGTTGTAGTAAAGAGGGTGACCCATGATAGGCGGTTGAGGTTGTGGTGGAGATGGTGGTGATAAAGTGTCATAAATGTGATCAAGAGGAGTGATTGGTGACAAAGAGAGTATGATATCCAAAGAAGGATGACTTTAAAGTAGTTGAGGGTTTAGAGGTCTAAGAGGAACATCCGAAATGTTATCAGGCAAAGGTACCAAAGGAGAGGAGAAGTTGGTTCATTTGAAGATGGTGGTGAAATTTGAAGTTTTGATTGAAAAGTAAAAGATGTGTTCCCTTGGCTTGATGATGTTTGATTGGTGGATGTGGTTTTTGATGGTGCATTTGGAGGAGTTGGAGATGAAGACGTTGTTGTAGGAGAAGGTGTGGTTGTGACATCTTCATCTCTAGAGATGTTGACAAGTAGTTGTCTAGGAGGGATTATGGTTAGTTTGATTTCTTGAAGATTAGAGGAATAAGCTTTGGTGGAATTCAAGGTAGAATTAATTGAGGAAGATGAAGATGGTAAGAGCAATGAGATGGATGGTTTATTTAACTTGAATGTAAGTGATCAAAGTAGAAAAGCATGAGGATTAAGGAAATAAATTCCAAAAGTTGTTTAGCAAAATGCAGGAAGTTTAGCTGGGTCCTAAGAGAGAATAGTCAACTACACAGAAAATCAGGTAGTCACAGTAAAATTTCTGTGACTTCTGATGGCGGTCCCATAAATACATGGTGGTCCCAGATATTATTAGAGGGGCACCCCATATTTATGGGGGTCGTTCTCTGAAGACAGGAAAATTTTCCAGTTTTCTTGATTATTATGCAGATCCTTTACAAAATGAAATTTCCTAATTTTCCTTTTTGCCAATCAACTTCAACTTATCATGAATCATCAAATGCTTAACAATTTAAATTCATAAAATAATCATTCCAATCAATTCAAAGAACACATGTATGCAATTAGTCCAAATATAAAAGCATGCATATCATCATATAGGTATTTAAATGTATCAAGTTCCATGCAAACAAGTGTTTAGGATGATAAAATTAGGAGATAATCTGAGGCAAGTTATGTTGCCTGTACTACATACTAAGTTACCACTAAATAATATAAGTTTAAGTACTAAAGCATCATGAAGTAATAAGTAATATAATTAATAATGTCACAAAGCACATTTCCATATTGCTCACTTCTTGATATTTCTCCATAAGTTTCTAAGGCCTTTCCCAATTGACCTTAATTCACCACGTTGCTCGTCTCGAATCTGAACTTGACGGGTAATGATTTTGATTTGACGAGTGTAAAAGGTTTCTAAGTGAGGGTCAATGTTAGGTGAGTTTTGAAAAACTTGAGGAACTTGATTTGTTAACGAATTGACATAACGAATGGGGGAATGAGTGCTTGCACGTGAGGTCCCTTCGCCATTTCCATCATCATCATCATCATTAAGATAAAAGGATGATGGTTGGTCAAAGGCGGAAGAAGAGGAAGTGGAGTGACGACCTCTTCTCGTGCCACGATCCTTTCTAGTCTTTCGCTCTTGTTAAGCGGCAAGAGGATTCATGACACGATCGTACAAGACATAAGACTCATTGTACAATTCATGATTTTCATTCATGATGAATTTAAACAAACGGGTCAATAACATACAACCGCTTTTGTTTAGTGACCCACTCCATTCGTTTTGCCATGAAATAGCAAGGTTGAACTTTTCGGAGTGTACGACACAATAAAGCATGTAACAAAGACACGCGGGAACATGATCCCGATTACCCCTCAGACAAAAAACATTTTCCTGAGTAATCTCTTCCAAAGCCTTCAGGGTTGGCTCAATTTCACGAGTTAGAACTTGATATTCAAGAACATCAATTTCTTCCCCATGACGGATGCGACGGACTTGATCTTCTCTATCTATTCAAATAGACGAAATAATTTCATCAGGAGAAGGAGGGTTGGTTTTATATGGACCATCCATAGGGACACCATATGCCAACTCGTCAAGTGACCATTTGTCAGTAAAGACGCAGGCACCCTCGCAGAGTATGTCAAGAATTTGAGCAAATTCTTCAAGAGAGTAAGAAAATAATTGATTTTGAATCACGAATTCGATGAACATTTCACCTTCATCGGAATAATTTATTTGATATTGACTATAAAACTCAAGAATGAAACGAGGACAAATTTGGTTGTTAATTTCAAGGAGACACTCAAACTCGACAAAGCTGAACATATACCGAACATAGTTTAGATCTACAAAGTTGTCAAAAACCACCCGACCCTCATGAATGCAAGGACTTTCAAGGTTTCTTAGTTTTTCTTTTATAGGTGTACGATATTCATGTGATATTATTGGCATATAGGCTCTTGTATTTTTGTGATCTTCGAATGACTTACGAGGCATGATTTCCTAAAATAAAAGCAGAATCACATTTTATTACTGTTTACTTATAATTTGTTATGCACATTATTTCTAGTGTGTGCTCATTCAAACATGTCAAAAAATACATATGAATTATGTATCTCGACCTTTGTTCATGAGATCATTATGCATGTGTTTGAAAACGTTTTTAAGTTGTATTAACAATGCATAACCACAACTTTATTATGTTCCTAACGTGAGTAATTTGAAAATAAAATTGGGGTTTTGGTTCGAAATCAATTTTTCAACAAATTCACTAGTGTATGCAAATCCTATGTCTACGGGAAGCATATTAGTTATACATTGTATCCTAGTAGTCTTAATTGTACAATATTGAAAGAAAAATGAAAAATCCCCAATTTCAATTTTAGTGTTCATCATGAACCCTAGACTCAAATTGAAAGAAAATAGATGAAATGACTTACAATTGATGATCTTTAAGATGTTGTGAGTGATTATAGGTGTTGATTTGATCTTCAATTATAGTTTTAGTGTTTGATTTTGAGTTTTTAGGGTGTTGTGTTCGTGTTCGTCGCTGCAGATATGAAAAGGGGTGTTTGTTTTTGTGTTTTGAAATTTTTTAGTTAAGTGTTTAATTTTAGTGTTTGCTGATGGCGGTCCCATATCGCCTGACGGTCCCAAATATATTGGGAGCCGCCTAGGGTATGGGGGCCGCCCTCAGCGAGGGGTTTTGGACTCAGTTTTTGACAAAAATTTTACAAATAGGAGTGACATTTTAATTTGCATTTCGCGAATGATGGGGCTTCCTCTTCGTCTACCACGATTAGATGCCCCTCCCTTCTTATCAAACTCTGCAATTTATGCCCAAACTGCAATAAAAAAAGTTATATACTTATTAACATATTAAAGATAAAAATGAAACCACACTACTTGAATAACAATCTATTGTTGTTAAATATGGTAATTTTTAAAGTTATAGGCATTAATAGTCATTTTGGATCATTTTCAACACATTATATATTTGCTACATTCTAAATTTGCAAATTGTTACATCTATGATAGCTTTGATTTTGGTGACTTCAGCCTTTGCCTCTTCCATAGAGTTGTAGTTGTTCTTTTCATTCTGCTGACCCACATACCATTGTATCATATCCCTTTGCCTAATTCTAGCTATTCCAGTCCCTGAAAGAAAATAAAATATAAATCAACCAACTTTAACTTCATAATGTATCTATATGTATTGTAAGCCATGATGCCATCAATGCATACCTTCTCGTGCAACAGTTTCCTCATGCTGTCTAAGACGCATCACAAGAGTTTGAGTCACCCTCTGCTTTTTTTTGTACAAGAGTACAAGACAATCAATCTCAGCACTGAATGAAAACAAAGTTCCAGAAACCAGGTTACTTTTTAGTACATGATGACCCACAAACACTTTAGTGTCCGTTTTTGGAAAATAATAATGCGCTCGTGATGTTAACATACACAATAATGTTCCCAACAATAATCTTACGAAAAACTCAGAAGTTTGCATGCCTTTTTAGTGTCCATTTTTGGAAAAATATTAATGCGCTCGTGATGATAACATACACAATAATGTTCCAACAATAATCTTACGAAAAATTTAGAAGTTTGCATGCCTTGGATATTAACTTTTGGTGACTATCACAGACTCCGGTTCCTTATTTTGCTAACTTACTGTATTCGACCAACTAGTTTGAAATAAACCACAATGCAAGTTAACCCAATAACAAGTAAATGGATCGATATTGCAAACAATATATACTACTTTGGCAAAATAGATATATACCAACCTGTATTTTCTATTTTGGCCCAAAGCCAATAATATGGACATTCACATTTGAAGATATACTATACTCACACAGTATTCTATTTTGGCCCAAAGCCAATAATATGGACATTCACATTAAAAGTCAACACTAGTCAAGTGTAATGGCCCTGAAAGGCGACAAGTATCCCTTTCTAAAGCC